>JASDQU010013543.1:13435-31225 GCA_032191745.1 Picea mariana | reverse complement strand
TTATTCGGAGCCGTTGATCTCCACAGGACAGGTGGCACACGATCTCGGAAGGTCAGGATTCGGCGTTCAGAGTTTTCCATTGCAACAGAATCATCACCGGCAAAATCACGAAACTGCGATTTCCAATCGCACGAGAGAAGGAAGTGACGTGGCTGAGTGGGACCACGATTTTTAGTGGAGTATAGGTGGAGTTGTACCAGAGTTCGAAGGCGGAAGGCCCAAGTCCACACGTGCATCGGAGATCGGTACATCGGGCATCGGGGATTGTCAATTCAAGTTGTTGACATCGCGGATAGCGATTTCCCGAGAGGGAAATCCCCGACGGAAGTGGAAATGTTGACCGTTGACCATCGGGTCTCGGGGAAGTGAAAGACCCGATATTGTGAGCACTGAAATCGCGAACTCGCGAGTTCTGATTCCCCGATAAGCGAAGGGGAGATCACAGGAGGAATTACTGTGGGTAGTGAGAACTCCTGAGAGGAGTGGGAAGAGTTCTTTGACTCTTCGGGCCTGAGGCGAGAAGGTCCTGGTGATCGCGGTTGTAGCCGAGGGCAGCTTGCGTCACTACATTGATGATCGATGAAGCACCAGTGGAGCAACGTTCTACTTGGATATACAGGTTGAGTATGATGAGTCCATTCCAATCTATTGTGATAATACAAGCACCATTAGTATCTCAAAGAACCCAGTGATGCACTCCAAGGCGAAGCACATTCCAATAAAGTATCACTTTCTACGGGAACAGGTTGCAGAGAAGAGCGTCAGAGTTGAATATGTGTGCACAAAAGAACAAGTGGAAGACATCTTTACAAAACTGCTTCAAAGGGAACCCTTTGAGTATTTTCTCCAGAGACTTGAAGTAATTTCTACTCCAAAATGAAAGATTTTGAATGCATATCTTATATTTCTTATATTTACACGAGGAAGAACCATAAAGAGGACAGTTCAGGTTGGGGAATCAGTTTCAGGAAGAGTTTGGTCAGGGGAAGTATCCCCAAGGACAGTTCAACTAGGGGGAGCAACCCCGTATGGAAATATACATTTGCCATCAATGACAAAGGGGGGTAAATTTATCAGATGCAGATCACAGAGGCATGGTTCAAGGGGGAGTGATGGTCATGGGGGGAGCATGAGTGATATGACTTCAGCATTGCATGACATAACTTCAATATTTCATATGAGTGTTGTCATCAATGCCAAAGGGGGATATTGTTGATTAATTGGGTTGGTTGTCATTGATGTCAACCCTTGAAGAAAGTTCGGTAGTGAATTCTGGTAGCACAATGGTTTGGGTAATGGACCCAAGTTTGTTTGATGGATAATGGTATGGTTTTTTATATATTTGCAGGTAAGAATATTGTATATGGATAGTACATGTCATGCCATTTCCGGTGGTATGTGGAACGTCACATAACTCCTCACTGTTAGAGAGTTATGGTCATGTGAAGTTGGAGAACCCTCATGAGTCATCTAGAAGCCCCGAAAGGTCAAAGTAGTCAAAGTGGTTGCAAAGAAGAAATTATTTAAATAATAAAGTGAAGTGATGAGTGTACTATAAGTCAAAGTGGATACAAAATAAATTATTTAAATAATAAATTTAATGGAGAAATTACTAAGTGGACAAGTGATTAGAAGTGGGTTAGCCCTAAAATAAGGAAAGTGGTTTAAGAGATTTTAGAAGGTAAATAATAAAGTGAAGTGATGAGTCTACTATAAGTAAAAGTGGATGCAAAATACATTATTAAAATAATAAAGTTAATGGAGAAATTACTAAGTGGACAAGTAGTTAGAAGTGGGTTAGCCCTAAAATAAGGAAAGTGGGTTAATACGATTAGAAGGTAACCCCTTGAGGAAGCTACATAAAAGTATAAATAAGAGGCAGGGGCCTCTCATTCAAAACAAACTTGAATATCATTGAATATCTATTTTTGTGAAAGGTTATTTGGGTAGGTATTATTGATAGAGAAAAGTGTTTCATGAAAACTGCGGCAGAAAAATTGCAGCAAAAAAAGTGCGGTAGAAAAACTACGACAGAAAAAGTGCAGCATGAAAAGTGCAGAAGAAAAAGTGTGGTAGGAAAATTGCAGAAGAAAAAGTGCGGCAGGAAAAGTGCGGGAGAAAAATCGCAGCAGGAAAACTGCAGCAGAAAAACTGTAGTAGAAAAAGTGTGGCAGAAAAATCATGGCAGTGGATTCATGGCATTAAAACCATGGCAACGGAATGCTACAAGAAGAAAAAAAGGTGTGGTTCTCATATGTGTATTGTTAAATTTATGAATTAAGTTGAGGGTTTTCCTTGTAAATATGTTGGATGCCCTCTTGGGAGTTTATGGCTTGTTGTAGAGTTGATCTGAGGCAGATTTAATGAAGTTTAATTTTGGTTCATGTTTGAGGGATTTTAGTTTAGGTATGTTGTTGACGTTAATGGTACATATAGAGGTTGTATAATAGTGAGGTTATGGAACATGGTTTGAGGTATAGACTTGTGGTATGTGTGATCAGATCAGATTTTGATGATGAAATTAATGAGAGATTTTGGTTGAGGTACATGTTGGGTACATGGTTGAGACAAGTAGTTGATGAGTTGGCACATACATGAGGTGTATAGTTGATGATGTTGGTACATCTTGATGAGTCACAGTTGATGTGTAGTTGATGCATAATTGGTACATATTTGGTGCATGGTTGATGCACTCATTGATGGTACAGGTTGGTGCATGGTTGATGCACTTGTTTATGGTACAGGTTGATTACAGGTTGTTTGGTACAGGTTGGTGCATGGTTGATGCACGTGTTTATGGTACAGGTTGGTGCATAGTTGATGCACTTGTTTATGGTACAGGTTGATTACAGGTTGAGGTACAATTTGATGCATGGTTGATGCATGGTTCAAGTTATTAGTACAGGTTGTTTGGTGTAGGTTGATTGGTACAAGTTTACAGAAGTATATTTGACAGTGATAGTGTGGCAGTGGTTCCATCATTCTACTTATATTTCAGGGTGGTTGGACAGGGCAAGGACAGGTAGTTTTAGCCACCTTTCAATTGTAGCTAGAGAACATAGGGGGTTGTAGCCTCCTTCTAGTTGTAGCCAGAGAATTGGGGATTTGGAGCTTCCATCAAGCTGTAGCTTGAGAAACTAGGGCGTTGGAGCCACCTTCCAGTTGCAGTTGTAAAACAAGGGAAGTTGATGCTTCTAATGAATGTAATTCTTAAAGACATATAAGAAAAAGAATTTCATGGTTTTCTCCCGCTTTGGGTTTCCACGTAAAACATTGGTGTACTGTGTATGTGTATGATTTCTCATTTTTTCATTGTTTATTTACTTTGAAACTATTGGATGATAATTCTATATTGATATAACACTTGCATTTTATGGTGAAAAAAGATTAAATTGTTCTATTACTTATTCACCCCCCTCTCAGTAATCCAACAATAACATCATTTTTGTGTGATTTAGTCACAAGGTGTATATGAGAATACAAGAGGAAATGGTCAAGATGTTGAATGAAGAAAGTTGTGATGATGTTAAACTCAACTATCTAGATTCAAGCTCTACAACATTATTGAAACATTTTTTTGTTGCATTCAAAAATGTATGTTGATTTATTTCATCCATTTATCCATTTGTAAGTTAATTTATTTCTATTTTAATAGTTATAGATATATAACAATATGTTTGTTTGTTTCATTAAAGATGCCAAAGAAGAATGCAGATGGAGTACCTGAAACTTTCAAAAGTTTTATTCAAAAAGCCAAGTTTCAAATAGAAAGAAGGAAACATGTTCAAAATGTTCAACTTGATGACACCCTTGATCACTATTGGAATGGGCTCGACACTGTTCAATATAAAGTGATATTAGGTTATTGTGAACAACTGGCAAATATTCTTAAAAAATAATATTCCCTAGTTATTGTGAATATCCCTCATGGTTATAATATCCAAAACATTGGATATGATATTGAGCCTTATACTTACCAATCTTTCAATAAATTGGTTATGGGATTTACGGAAGTTACAACATCACCATTTTGGAGATTTCTAGTATTTCATTCAAACACATAACAAGGATTAGTACAATCAAGCTTCAAGGGGAAAGAAAAGACAAGGATGCAGTTTATTTGGTAAGATATTGAAAGTGTATGTTTAGAAATTAAGATTAGAAAACAATTTTATTAATTCACAAGTTAATTGGATTTGCACTTATTTATGTTACATGCACAAGCCTAATATTCAGAGCTCTAATACAGAATCATTTAAACATGATTTTGAGAGTATACATCTTGCAACCTGGACAAAAGATGATTCTTATAATTCTATTCTTATCAATGCAAAGGATGGAGAGGCTCCTAGTAGTGTATTGGTATACAATGTTGTGGCTAAAAAGCTAACATATGAGGAAAAAGATTTGAAATGAGAGATGGTTAACATTTATGAAAAACCACAAGAATTAATTAAATATCAAGCATATATACATTTTCAAATGAAGGAGATTGGGTTTTGGATTTGTTCTCGAGTTCAGGTAAAAATTATGATCTAATGTTTATGAAATCATACGTCAATCTTATATTATTTTTAATTTATTTATTTTTACAGTATCTTACTTTAATATTTATTTTGTATTTGGTGATTAGGTACAACATTAGTGAGTTTCTTACATAAAGGAAGGAATTGCATAGCCATTGAAAGTGACCCAATGCTATGCAGTTTTATTCAACAAAGAATTAATGTTATTTTAGCTCTTCTAGATGAAATGCAAGAAATTGACTTGAGGAAATGAGATTTTAGTGAATCAAAGATGGCAAAAATTTCAAAGGAACATCAAGTACCATTAGGAGGAATGACTAGAAAGGATCACTTTGGAGAACTTGTAGGTATCAAAGAGCCAATGGAGGAACAAAATGACACAATGGAAGCACAAAATGATGTCAAACAATATGATAATGTGTTTATTAAGAATGATGAATTTGGGATATATGATATTTTTGATTAGTTTTAGGATGCCTTTGAAGACAATGTTCAATTTTGCAATTTTTTGATGAGCTATAACTGTAATATTTTGACTTTTAGATTTTAAAATAAGAATGAAGATGTATCTATTGTTGTTTTGTGATGAATATTTTTATTGTTTTATTTTTCATTTTATTTGTATGTGAATCACTACACATTGGAAAATTTTATTAAATATTATCATTTTTTTACTTCAAATGTATAAAAATATGAAAGAAAATGTTAATGTTTTATAAAATTTTGACTTTTTTTGTTCAATTATGTCCATAAAAATGTTTTATTTGACATGTTATTTTAAAGGAATAAGTACCAAAATGTATAGATTTTGTATTATATATGGCTATAAAAGGTATATWTTTTGACTAAATATTCAAAAATAGTGTTATTTAACTACAATTTTTTCTGTGTATTGAAGTAAAGGTAAACAATGTGTTAAAAATGATGTTTTCCACTATATTTTAAAAGTATGGAACAATAAATTAATTGAGACACAATTATAATAAAAATCGTAACTTCAAAAAAGTAAATGGTAAAAATTATTTTTAAGATTGAAAGAAGTATGGGAAAATGACTAAAAACATCATTGAATAAAAAAAAATTAGAAAATTTTGAAAATAGATGACAAATAAGCATTTAAAAAAATAATGTGGAAACATTGTGGATCGAAAAATTTAAAATATTGAAAAATCAACTAAAAATGGAGGGGGGGTGCTACTAGTAGCACCATTTTTAAAAACGGGGTAAAAAATTGGACCCCCAAAAAAATGAGAACTTTGTAGAGTTCTCGTTAAGTTGGTAACTATGTTTTTATATAATTAATTGAGGGAACGGTTTATGAAATTATTTGTGATTTTTAGTCATTACTAAGAGTTTGTTACCATAATGCATGTCATGAATCAATTTTGCTAAAATATTATATAGCATGTGTCCCCATCTCATACTCAACAGGAATAGGACTGAAAATAGAATAAGTTTCAAATAGTTGTAGCCACTTGAAAAGTACAGGTCGACTCACTGCAAATTGAGGTAGATTATTTACTATCATCTAGAAGAATCTATAACGAATGTGTTCATCTCAATGAAGTTGCAACTAATTTATTATTTCACATTAACTCTCATCCAAAAGAATCAACAAATGTGCTTCAACATAATGTTTTTGCAACCAATTTTTCAAGGCAATCCTCCAATTCACAAACAAAGTTATGGTGTTTATGTGTATCGGGGTTCAAGAAGCAAATTGTTATTATTATTATTTTATGAATTTGGTTTTAAGGAGGCTACGATCACCTTTGGATCACATCACTCCAAGTTTTAATGTGTAACTAAATGAGAGTCTACCCATGAACATAGGGTTGTTGTTATTTCTATCTTAAACGCAGAGATATTATCTTGTGCTATAAAAACAGAATGCCCTCACTCTGGTGGGGGTAACAATAAATATTATTGGAATTATAATACTCTTTTATTAGTCAATAGATATGTTCAATTTTACTTTCTTGTGCATGACCATTACATAGTGTGTGTGGTTTGATTTGATAGTATAAGCGCACAACATGAACCCCTGGGGGAAACAATAGATATTATTGGCATTATAATACTCTTTTACCAGTCAATAGATCTTCTCAATTTGACTTTCCTATGCATGACTATTGCATAGTGTGTGTGGTTTAATTCTATAGCAGAAGCGCACAACCCAAACCCTTGGAGGGGGCCTACTCTGAAGGTAAGGCATTGTATGTGCTTTGTATATGTGTTGTATATGTAAGTTATAACTTTTAATTATGTTTAGAATATGTTCGTTAGCAAATATTTATTCCTTTATATTTATTCTTATTTCCCATAGATTACTTAGCTGTAGAAATAAGAACCACTTGTGATTACGATCTAATTATAGAACGGAGGTAGTGTTACTACATGATTAAACCACTGCATATGTTAGTATTATTACAAGATTAAACCACTGATAGTATCACCTTTGTTTTGTGGCCGCAACACCTCCCATAATTTTCTCAAAAGTTAAAGGGGTCCCCTTATTAATTTTGGTAATGTCACATTGATTTGTTTTTGGTTTTCTATCTCTAGTGTTTTTTATTTCTTGTTTGTCATTTTTATGTTCTCGTCGTCTTCCTCTCATTGATATCTTTCCATTGATATGATTGGTTTGTTTTGATTTTATTATATAGACATGTAAATATTTTATCATTTAGGTGATTGGATTGGTTTTTCATTGGACATTATTGTATCAAAACAACTTAGTTAATTATTGATAGTAGTTTTAATGTTTCATCATATTCGCTTTGTTCTGAAACAAGATTATGAAGAATATTTTTATCATTCAATAATTAACATGTGATTAAAGTTTGTCAACAATTGAGTGTTTATTAAATATTATGAAATTAATTTCTTCAAATTTGCAAAATATTCCCAAATCTCAAAATTTAATCTCCTCAAAATGTAATGCCCAATCTAGTATATTTAGAATAAGTGATATCAATTAGATTTTATTTTATTAATTGATTTTGGTTAATTAAGATTTGGAGATCTTGTAGTTCATTTTTTAATAGATTTTTGTTATTAATTTAACTTATTTTTGTTACAAGTGACTATTACAGATCTGCAATTTAACTATAGTCTCCAAGATATGCCCAAAATAATTCATTCAATTAAAATTATTCATCTCTTCAAGGCATAATGCTTGGGTAACAATGAATGGAAAATTCGTATCATTTTCAGGAGGCTATCTTCCAGATTTCATTCTAAACAAATGGTGAGGAATCTCTTCAAATGGTTGAAAAAGAATTTCTAAAACAGGGTCAATTACCTTATCCTAAAAGGATTCTCTCATAATCTCAACCATTTGGGAGAAATATTATCAAGAAGGAAGTGGACCAAATTTGTTGTTACCACCAACTCAAAGGAAGCAATTTTGCAGGTTGAGTTTCGAGCGATCGGAGAGGAAATTTCCCAAAATGGTTGAAACCCACTTGCAAAATGGGTCTATTTACTTTTCACATGGTTCGTTTCCTCGGAAATTCAATATTTTGGGAGAAATATTATCAGGAGGGAGGTGAAATTTCCCAGATTTATTGTTACGACTAGCTCAAGGGAAGCAATTTTGCAGATCGATTTTCGGGTAATCAGAGAGGAATTCCCCAAAATGGATGAAAACCCACTTCATAAGCATGCCCATTTACCTTATCCTAAAATTATTTTTGAAGAGCTTAAACCGTTTCGAAGATATGATGTTCTTTTTGGGCAAGTTTTGTCCATAATTAGCATTTTGCAAATTATATAGTTGATTTTGTTCTTAATTCTATGGCCAATTGATGAACAAGTTTTGGCTTAATCAAGGGAGATTCGACCTGAAGAAAAAAGGAATGTATAAACTCTATTTATTCATGTTGTAAGGGGGATTCCAGATCTGAAATTTGAGAGGGAAAATTCTACAGAAAGAGAGACTGTTGATTGCACTATTGTATGAGAGGGTTTTATTTTCTATAGGATTGATTAAGTTCTCAATTTTTGAAAGAAGAGGTTATGTACTATTGCAAAACATTTTCTTGAAGAGATTTATAATTTTGGAGGAATGTACAAAGACAAAGTAATTTAAAGTTAATGACAAGTTTCCATTGATTTCCACTATTGTATGATTTGTAAGCTCGTTGTTACTTTTTCTTGTTAATTTAGTTTTGATTTAAATCTTTATTTTCGTAAAGCTATATTTACAGGGAAGGACATATTTTAAATTGGAATTTAATGATGGATTCAAGGAAACTTGATTGCAGTTAATGGTAGATATTTATCATTTAATTATAATCTTGTTTTGGTTTTAATTACTGTTATATTAGAAGAACTATTACTTTAATATGACAATATATATTAAATTGAATTTATAATTGAGTTTGAGTATATGTTCTAGTTATCTTAATAACTATTTGTTGAGATCTTTCCATTGCATATTTGCATGAAGAATTTGTAAATCATATGAATTAATTCTATGATTTGCAAATCAATCTTAATCTTAAATTAAATACCAGTCCTTTCCCCTTTTTATTACTTTTCTCTTGGTTTGGATGAGATTTGTGTCTTGTCCTAATCAAGATAGGATAGATTATGTTTTTCTTTGTCGCTTGCATCATAGATTAAAGCTTAATTTTCATATTACTTCATAAAGTCTCCTTTTACAAGAGCGAAATCCAATGTGGTGTAGTTGATTCCTTGTGTTAGCCTTAGGGTTTCTTTCTCGCAAACATGCTACAAGAGAGTAATATCTTTCCTTCTGTTTGTTGATAAAATCAGGTAACAATATACATTAGTGGATAGAAGGTTGTGTATATATATTTGTACATATATATTAGTTCAGATTAGATTAACATTTAGATTAGATTATTTTTAGGTAAGGGTAATTGGACCCATTAAAAACCAATCGGAATCAGCATCCCAAACAAATAAGGGCCTAATTGGGACCCTGACCAGGTGATTTCCCCAATGTTGACTATGGTCATTTTTTTCCATCGACATTTTTAGGGCTATAAGGAGGGCCATCGGCAAGTAATCTCTTTTGATCTATTTTTATTTAATTTCAATCATTTTTAAAATGGCTCCTATCATTTTTCTGGAACACGCTTTCAGTTTTCCTAGGTCTATTGGAAGTATTTCTAGAGAGACAATAAATCTCTTGAAAAAATTGAGCTTTGACGAAGAAGGTAAAATTTTTGCTTCTCATCAGTTATCTGATTTTAATCTTATTTGCAATCATTTACATGTGTTTAATGAAAGTGAGATTTGCATAATTTTTACTATTACCTTAAGAGGAAGAATCTAGAGCTGGTTTGAAATTTTGCCAGCCAAATCCATTCACACATGGAAACAATTCATCTAGTTGTTTCTTAACGCTCATGAAGATTACAATTATAAAGAATTATGGTTATAAATTGAGAAACTTCACAGACATGAAGGTGAGCCCGTTGATGATTTATTTTCCAGGTTAATGTTAATTTGTTTTAGATTCATGATCAATACCAACCTTTTGGAGAAGATGCATTAGATTGGTTTCTCTATCTTAATTATTTTTTTAACACACAGTATCAAGAAAATGATGATAAGCATGAAGATTATTTGTTTCATGATATGCATGTAACTGAAGATTTTATTCCATCGGTTAGTGTTGATTCAAGGTCTATTGAGTCTACTGATAATACTAAAATTGTTATGCAACAACAAAATTTAGGATCTTGTAATACAGATTTTCAGGAAAGAGAAGGTATCTGAGGATTTAACTCTTTTATTAAACAACAATACTGAAACTCTTGTTGAAAGAGACATGGTGGAAGAAGACTTAATTCTTAAAGACCTTGAAGCTGAAAGTGTAAGTGATGGATGTATCAATGGTAATTTTGCATTTGTTAATTCTAATATTGAACAACTTCCTATCATTGTTGCAAATAACTTATCATTAGATCAAAGTTTGCATGAAATGTTTTCCTTTGAAATAGTTTATGAAGGATTTTCTATTAAAAGGGAATCATTTTGTTGCTTATACTCTGAAAGTTATTACTCTTTGTATCCATATTTATTTACTTATTGTACTTTACATATTGTACTTTACATAATGACTTTCATACTTTTACTTTATGGTTAGATTTTAGGTTGATGCAAAGAAATAAAAAAAATACCATATGAGAATGAGGGAAACATTTCTATTCAATTTAATTCAAATCAAGATTTCGAACAAGAAAATGATCTTTTTATGAACACTAGCTATGATTCACATGCATGCTTACCTAGTTCATCTTATGTCATTGGAAATAATGAATTAATTTGTATGTCGAAAAAAAATGAAATCATTTTTGGTGATGTATTAAATAATTATGTCATTGGAAATAATGAATTAATTTGTATGTCGAAAAAAAATGAAATCATTTTTGGTGATGTATTAAATAATAATGACACTGAAGGAATTCATCACAAGATGATGGTCATATCAATATCTCATGTCTTTAATTCAAGGTTTGAAAGTGGAAGGATAAATGACGTAATATCAAACTTTCATAACAATAACAAAACATCATCCGCTAATTCCTTTTCTAATTCTTCAAATCATGATCTTGATATAATTCTTCCTAATCATGATCTTAATGAGATATTTGTTTTCTCCATTAAGTATTCACAAACCTCAAATGACTTCCAATCTTATTTCTATGATCCAATTGAATTATGGTTGGAAGAATCATTTTTGAAGAAGTTTTCGTTGTACAATAAATATTCTACACTTTTCTTTGTAAATAGCATGATAAATAATTACTCTTATTCATTTGCTAAGCAGTTAGTTACTTCAACTATATTTCATATTAATCATTTGGATTTTCATGATAGGATTGAAGTATGGTTGGAGAATTCTTTCTTAGCAAAGTTTCCTGTAAATAATTTTCCTTTATTGTATTTATTGGGAATATTTGTAAATAATAGGTTTAAATTTTGTTTTGATAGTTTATCATTCATCCAATTTTTGTTACTAATTCATTGTGTACATATGACTGCAAGAATAAAAGAACTGGATTGGCTTCATTGGAAATTTGACTTTACTTAGCCCTAGTTGTTTTTGTAGAGTAGATTAGAATAGGTTAGAAATAGTTTTGTTTAGTTTTGCTTATTTTTCGTAAATAGATTAGTGTTCTCAAATAATGCAGTTATGTAATGATGCGTCAATATTAATCTAGAGACAAGTAATCATCAACATGCATTCAGGGAAGTTTACTTTACTCTTTTTCTCTCTTGGTTACTTTTCATCTTGCTTATGATTTCATTTATTAAACATTTCCTTCCAAGTTCTATCTTAATCATTATAAGAACTTTGATGTAAGATGTTTATTACAATCATGTTTCTCAAATTATAAAGCAAGAATATTTAAAGAGAAAAAATGGGAAAGAACTTCATCTTTGGTTACACATTACTTTCATTATTTTAATCTTTTATGTGTAACTTAATGTGACTCCCATATTCCGAAATCAATGTCATAATTGTACATTCATTTTAGATATTATCTTTTTATTTCTCTTATGTTATTTGTTTCCAATAAAAATCCTGACTAATAACTTACCATGCAAAATGAATCTATCATAATCTTAATTTGAAATGAAGGATGTATTAACGTGCAATTAAAACATGTCACAATTCAACATGTCCCTCATAAATTATTTTTTTCTTTTTTTAACTATGATAGGTTATGATATTGGTTATTTGGGATTTTGTTATTTTCAAGGCTTATTTCACTTTTAAATAAGTTGTTGTAATTTTCATTTTCTGTGCTTTCAATTTTGTTTGACACATAGTTATTTAGATTAGTGTAAAGTGTTTTGTACATTCTATTCATTAGGTTATCTTCTCCTTTGAGTTAGAAGTTTCCTTTTTGAAGTTTGCATAGTTTGATTACTGGTTTGATTTCACTTTTGGTCTAGAGTTTCATTTTTTGTGATTTTTCTTTATTCCTAGTTTGGATTGGATTTTGTGGTATTTCCAAAGTATGCATGAAGGAAAATATTTATTAAACTACAGCAGTTGGTTTACATGGGAAAATTTTTACTCTACCATTTTAATAGAATTGTGTTTATCTAAAGGTCGTATTTATCAAGTTTTCACTCTTCGCATGCATTAACCATTAACTTTGGGGAACATTAAGATGTGTTTCAAGTATTATAAGTTTACCTTTATAAAGAAAATAATTGTCTACATTCTTTACTTTGAATCCCTCCCATACCCCTCCACATATAAAAGCCTCTACTTTGGTAGATAAAGAGAAGACTAGTGGGGTCAAACTTAACCAGTATTGCATTTAGTCCTTTAATTAAAAGCCTCATGTACCACCCTGATCTCTTCGCCCAATTGCTAGAAGCAATTATCCAAATATGTTTATCAAAAGGGTGGGAACAAGAGAGTTGAAATCACATATGTGTGGGAAATGTGTGTAAACCGACTGGGGTACTGAACAGGCTCGCCGGTAGCGAGTAAATGCATACATGGTACCAAGACAACTTTGTCAGGGTACTGAATAGGCATGTTGGCGCCGAAGCAATGTTGGGAAAAGAGGTCATTTTATAACAAATCCATACTATTTTTTAATTACCTCCTAGCTATTTTTACTATCCAATAGTAGAGATGTAATTAAAAGTTAATGAATATTCCATTTACTTGGATTCGTTGCCATGGAATTAAGAATTCAGGTCCTTTCATTTTTGAAATTTTATTTTACTTTGATTCAGTCTTATGTGGGACCTTTGGAAATGGCGTAGTGTGCAAGAAATTTTTGAAATTTTTCTTTCAATCTTTGGCAATTTCATTCCTACTATTTATACATCAGAGTTAACTGCTTTGTCCCCGTGTGTCGCCAATTGTTGTGGCCACAACACCTCCCATAATTTTCTCAAAAAAGAAATGGGTCCCCTTATTAATTTTGGTAATGTCACCTTGATTTGTTTTTGGTTTTCTATCTCTAGTGTTTTTTATTTCTTGTTTGTCATTTTTACGTTCTCGTCATCTTCCTCTCATTGATATATTTCCACTGATATGATTGGTTTGGTTTGATTTTCTTATATAGTCACGTAAATATTTTATCCTTTAGGTGATTGGATTGGTTTTTCATTGGACATTATTATATCACAACAACTTGGTTAATTATTGATAGTAGTTTTAATGTGAATTCATCATTTTCACTTTGTTATGAAACAAGATTATGAAGAATAATTTTATCATTCAATAATTAACATGTGATTAAATTTTTTCAACAATTTAGTGTTTAATAAATCGTGTGAAATTAATTTCCTCAAATTTGCAAAATATTCCCAAATCTCAAAATATAATGTCCAATCTAGTATATTTAGAATAAGTGATATCAATTAGATTTGATTTTATTAATTGATTTTGGTTAATTAATATTTGGAGATCTTGTAGTTCATATTTTAATAGATTTTTGTTATTAATTTAATTTAGCATTTTGTAAATTATGTAGCTGATTTTGTTATGAATTCTATGGTCGATTGATGAGCAAGTTTTGGTTGACTCAAGGGAGATTCGACCTGAAGAAAAAAGCAATGTATAAAACTCTATTTATTCAAGTTGTAAGGGGGGGTTCCAGATCTGAAATTCAAGAGGGAAAATTTTGTAGAAAGAAAGACTGTTGATTACACTATTGTATGACAGGGTTATTCTTTTATGTAGGATTGATTAAGTTCTAAATTTATGAAAGAAGAGGTTATGTACTATTGCAAAATAGTTTCTTGAAGAGATTTAGAATTTCGGAGGATTGTACAAAGACATAGTAATTTAAAGTTAATGACAAGTTTCCATTGATTTGCACTACTGTATGATTTGTAAGCTTGTTGTTACTTTTTCTTGTTAATTTAGTTTTGATCTAAATATTTATTTTCGTAAAGCTATCTTTACAGGGAAGAACAGATATTAAATTGGAATTTAATGATGGATTCAAGGAGACTTGATTGCAGTTAATGGTAACCATTTATCATTTAATTATAATCGTGTTTTGGTTTTAATTACTGTTATATTAGAATAACTATTTATTTAATATGATAGTAGATTTTAAATTGAATTCATAATTGAGTTTGAGTGTATGTTATGGTTATCTTAATAATTATTTGTTGAGATCTTTCCATTGCATATTTGCATGCATAATTTGAAAATCATGTGAACTGATTCTAAGATTTGCAAATCAATCTTAATCTTGAATTCAATACCATTCATTTCCCCTTTTTATTACTTTTCTCTTGGTTTGGATGAGATCAGTATCTTGTCTTAATCAAGATAAGATAGATTACATTTTTCTTTGTCGCTTGCATCATAGATTAACGCTGCATTTGCATATTAGTTCATAAAGTCTCCTTTTGCAGGAGTGAAATCCATTGTGGCATAGTTGAGTCCTTTTGTTAGCCTTAGGGTTGTTTTCTTGCAAGCATGTTGCAAGAGAGTAATCCCTTTCCTTTTTTCTAATGATAAAAGCAGACAACAATATACATTAGCGGAAATTTAGATTAGGTTAGTTTTAGGTAAGGGTAACTAGACCCATTAAAAACCAGTCAGAATCACCATCCCAAATGGATAAGGACCTAAATGGGACCCTGACCAGGTGATTTCCCCAATGTTGATTATGGTCATTTTTTTCCATCAACATTCTGGAAGATCCATAAATTGGATTTGGAATCATGGTGATAGGATCTAGTTGATTGTTTAAATTGTAGTGAAGTTAATTTGTGTTTGCAAACTTCAAATCTTTTTTTGTTGACATGTCAAATTTACACTAGAATAGACAGATTGTTTTTTAGTCATTGGAATGGATATGTTTGTTTCCCTTTGAATAGAATTTAGAAGTTAATGTGCATTTGATTTAGTCAACTCAGGAATCTGGTTCCATACATACAGTGCACAGTGCATCGCAAGTTTATAAAACCCCAAGTTGATAAACTAAATGAACTAGTGGATTCAACTTACCCCCTTCATTTAGGAAAGGTAATTAAAAATATTGTCAATTGACATCCATTTCGATGTTTTCCCCTTACAGGTCTCATTCCAACACTCTAATGTGAAATGCATTGAGGGTTGTTCACAATGGATTGGTTGATGGCTCAAATTATTTCAAGCCTCCCCACATGTGCTCTCAAAATTACTATGGTTTGTCGAATGGAGTCATGGTTGATTGGGCAATTAACATGTTGTCAAACTAAACTTCGACGATATGCACTAGAATGGTAAGTACATGTGTTTGCTCCTACATCACATAGGTGGATTACCCAATCAACAACAACATGTATATTAGTTAAATTAATTAAATGACATGGTATCTAAGACACTCACTCCTCCACAATCACACATCTATGCTTTCTAGACAATGCTAGTTCTGGGAACAACATTACCACAATGACATGTCCATGGTAGTCTTTTCCAATTGATAGTGCATGCATACAATCAGTTGTTGTGACTTTATAGCCTCCTCCATGCTTCGAACAAACCATGTGACTAATTAACCTATAACACACCAAACAACTAGGAGTTAACTATTCCAATAAGCACAAATTTGTCAGTCTCAATCTTGTGTTGCTTTGCATCTATTTTGGAGTTGGAAACATGATAGTCACCTTCCTTGTAGTATTTTTCTCAGGCATGTATCTCACCTTAACTTTTCATTTAAATCTAGTCCCGCATATTTATAATTTTGAGTT
This sequence comes from Picea mariana, assembly GCA_032191745.1. Taxonomy (NCBI): domain Eukaryota; kingdom Viridiplantae; phylum Streptophyta; class Pinopsida; order Pinales; family Pinaceae; genus Picea; species Picea mariana. The sequence continues at coordinate 14,990 of JASDQU010013543.1, read as the reverse complement.
ATCTCTAATGACTTGTTTCTAAAGGTGATTTGTAATTATTCTATTCTTTTTTTTAAATAAAAAAACATTTTCTTATTTTTCTCTCTCTAGAATTCTAAAGTCTCTAAGTGATCATGTATTCTTTATTGTAAGTGTCACACCATCGCATCATCTTCTCCACCAAAAAGAAAATCCTTGTAACATTCTCCATTATATTGAACTCTTTCCCACCTTTCACATTTCTCTATTCCCCTCATTTATCTTTATGAAAATTGAATAATAATAATAAACAATCTTATTCATTTCAATATCACTATTTAAACGCTGTTTAAAAAAACTTTTTAGAATTTTTTATTTTAACCTCCCCTTACACCTTTATAGATTTCTGAGTGTAACCTTTTTTAGATTTTTTAATTTTAACTTCTCCTTACAACTTTATAGATTTCTGAGTGTAACCTTTTTTAGATTTTTTAATTTTAACTTCTCCTTACAACTTTATAGATTTCTGAATGTAACCTTTTAACATTATATTTCTAATTTTAACCTACTGACAAGATAAGCAAGTGAAATGTGGAGTTGAAAATATAGGATATGTACGAGAGATTCGATGGTGAGAGAAAATATATTGGTAAAAGGGATTTGATATGATAAAAGTGAATGAAGTGACCAATTACCTGTCCACTTACAATGGGCATCTAAAACTAAAGCCCATAGTTAAGCTGGCAAAAAATAAAAAACTAGTAGTATCCTCCCTAGAACATTCCAGTGACCAACTTCCTATTCAAAATCTTGTAAATCACTTCAATAATCCAACAAGATTTCTCAAGGATGCATCATTTTGTCATACAAAAGTCCATAAAGGCCAGCAAACAGCAAAACCCTGTACAAAAGTTAATTAGAAATAAGCGAAGTTGCCCCATTTACTTCATTGAAAGGATGGGGCATCAACAGGCAGCTAAGTCATCTTGGACAAAGCTGGCCAGGAGTAGGCCCCTGCATTTTAGCGTTAATGAATGCCTCGGACGGTATCTATATATCATACTCCTCTCCTGAGAAGCAATCTACCATACTTTGTAGACGAAGCTATCAGTAGCTCCTGGCTGTGATAAGAAGAATTTGGAGAATAACAAGTACTGTATATCCATTGCAATATACAACACAGAGTTTGTAGGATGGAGTTAAGCAGCAAGAGAGTATTCAGGATGAGAGACCCCATTTCCATTCTTTGGCCTCCTCATCCTTATGAGCTCCTTGAAAGCACACCAGAGGCAGATGGAGGGCATGAGAAGAGAAAACCCAACAGAAGGAGTGCTCCACCCAACCCACGATCAGATTGGGTCGTCGGAGGAAGATCAAGGGATTCTTCATACCTGAGATTTGCAGGAGGTTCCATGTTCGAAGCCTGAGGGCGAAGAGAGGGTTACTGTTGTTGAAGAGGCTCAAGGCATTCTACCTTCGTTTTGTTGCTAAAATGATGGAGGCAGCCCCTGCAGTGGAGATGGTGATGAATTCCACCGCTCTTATCTCTCCGCACTCCTAGCGAACAAATGCCATTTCTGTTTAGGTCGGTTTGTTA
>JASDQU010013542.1:119466-141441 GCA_032191745.1 Picea mariana | reverse complement strand
TAATAATAGGCCTTCGAGCCTCATTGTAACACAGTTCAGAGGCCAGTAGCCGCCACATATCTTCTTAGAGATAAGCTACCAGTGCCCTAGCTAGTTTATTTCCATTATGTCTATAAGCATATTTTAGTCATTTGTTATTAATGAAATGAAATCTTATTTCCGCTGCATCTTTGTGTTTATGTGTATTTCTGTATTTCATTGTGTTCCTACATAAATCTGGATCACTTTTCTTTGGTGTCCCAAAAGTATCTTCTTGATGTCTTGTTTGCTTTGTTCTTTTGGAATTTTCCTTGCCTTGTGTAGATGGTTGTTTTGCAACATTGTCTTTCTTCTTTGATGGACTTACCTCATGATTCTTTGAGGTGCTTGCTTCAGCATATGTAGCTTCTTCTTTGTATCCAAGACCTGATTTATCAAGTGGTGATCTTTGACTTTCCAAGATATCATCCAAGATTCATGAGCTATTCAAGAATTTGTTTGAATTTTCTACCTTCTTTCTAAGGTCAACAATTTCAGCTTCTAACTTACAACATGACTCTTACTTTTCATTTATTTGATTCTTCAATAGTTCTTCTATTCTTTTGGCTTCTTCAATTTGGGTCTTGAGATGGACAATGATTTCAAAACTTTTGCTAATCTCATCATCTACATTCATATCTTCTTTTCCATTTTTTAGTCTTCTGATCTCTTCTTCCTTTTCTTCTAATTGAGTCTTATTTCTCTCTTCTTTTTCCTTGATCATTTCTTTTAACTTCAAGATGTGCCTTAGACTTCTCCTAAGAAACTTCTAACTGTTATCTGAAAGATAGTTATAGTATATGTAGTAATGATCACTTCTATATCTATATAAACCCTCTTCAACTTCCTTTTGAAGTTTTAATAGATTTCCTTCTATTCTTTTCATGGGATAATTACCATCAAACTTTACACAAACTGTTTCTAGATCTTCTTCTTCACTTGTAGAGAAAAATTCATCATCATCATTGCAATCAAGGGTTTTTTAGGGTTCTTTACCTTCATTTGAAATATATTCATGATCTTCCTTTTTGCCAACATCAACACATAATTATTTTCCTTCATTTGAAATGTCTTCAAGATATTCCTTTAAGCTATCATCACTTGATTCTTTATCTTCACTTGAAATGTTTTCAAAATCACATTTAGAAATAATGCATTCAAGAGTTTTTGGAGATTCTTTACCTCTAGTGATCTTGATAGAGTGATCTTCAATATCTTATTTCTCCTTCTTTATTTGATATGTTTCCTCTATCTTTAGCCATAGATCCTTAGCGAAAGTGCATTGTCCCATGCTTTCTTTGATAGGGCTTGACAGCCCACTAAGAATGGTCTTGAGAGCCAATGCATCATTCTTATTTCCTTCCCTTTGAACTGCAAACTTTGACTTGTTCTTCAAAGGAATTGATCCACCAATGGATGCCTTCCAAATCGTTGCTCCCATTGTCTTCAAATGTAATCTCATATCTATTCTCCAAGTAGAATAGTTTTCCTCGTCAAGGATTGGAAATTCATCATCCATTTGTGTGTCTATGGATCTCCTTCAAGCTTGTTAAGGCTGGTAGTGAAGGCCCACTTTGATACCAATTGTTGGACACACCTACCACACTTAGAGGGGGGGTGAATGAGTGTGGGGCTCTTTTCCCAAAACCTTCCCTCTTTACAAAAACTCCTTGGTTAACATTCAACATTTATTCATTACCCATTGTTGTCATTTATAACCAATTAGATGAGAATATATATCAGCAACATATATCATCAATATATCATCATCAAGTCATCACTACAAGGAACACAAAGAACACAAGATGTATGTACAATTTTTCTTTTTATTATAGACAACAATCTGGGGGTTTATCAACAACAACTGAATAGAGTACAACTCTACAAGAGCACCAGCTCTATAATGCAAGACTCAGCTTACACCCTCAACACCAACTGAGATGAGGAAACAATCCTCAACAGATATCAATCTGTCAACAGGTACGCAACATGTCAGTAGTTCAGCCAGCGTGTGTACGCGCCCTGGCTCACTACAGCCTGCATATGCATGTGGCTAGTGTATACAACAACCTATGTATACCTTATGAGTTTTTAGGGTTTTTCCTTCAAGATCAACTCAGATTCTCTGCAATCAATATATCATTCTCTTATGTCTCTGACTGTCCAATCTGATCACCAACCAGTCACAACACATCCAAGATCTCTAATACCTTTCTCATGCTCCACAACAAATCAATATGAATGTTATCTCAATCATGTATAAACAACTAGTATACCATAGCAATCATGTCACCACTGAATCACAAGAGTATTGATCACTCCATCAACCAAATCATCCAAACTAAACCATATCATAGAATCCATACCAATAATTCCCTAAGCATTCACAACACATCAAACAATAGTATCCATAAAGACAATAATGTAACCATACCAGTGTCTCAGTGATAGATCTGAGCCCATAGAATGCAGATCTGGAACCTGCCTCATCATCCAATAGCTTGGCACTAGCTCAAACACAAATCTCTATGATTTTATCAACTATACGCTCCCTGTACATAGTCATCCCGTGTATGCCTTCAATGAATACGCACCCTATACACAGACATCCAGCATATACCTCAGAAACTAGGGTTTCTGAAGATCTGAGAATTTTTCTGTCAAGATCTCTGACATTACCAAAAATTTGATGTGCCCATGAGATCCTCCTCTCTCTCTCTTCCTCGGAATAGATATTCAATCATTCTCAAGAGATCCACACCAATGAGATGCTCTCACAAGAAGCTCTCCATCACTACACCAAACGATATTCACAAGAAGCTCTCCATTGATCCACAAAAAGGATGATCTACAAGAGACAATAGCTATCTTATTTATACTTTCATCCTCTAGGTTACTTAACCCATTTTTAGGTCACTTAACCCATTTCTAGGTTACTTAACCTATTTTCCTTAATTTAGGGTTAACCACTTTCCATGAATAGAAAGTTCTCCAATACTTTATCATTTAAATATTCCTTCTTGATTTTGTCACCTTACTTTATTATTTAAATAATCCACCTTGACTTTGTCACTTTAATTTATCATTTAAATAATGATTTCTTCTTTTCAAGCACTATGACTTCTTTGACCTTGGGGGCTTCAAGCCTTCATATGGGGGTCCTCCAACTTCGTAGAGCCATAACTCTCAAACCGTGAGGAGTTATCTGACATTCTACATACCACCGGAAATGAAATGACAAGAACTATCCATCTAGGATATTTTCACCAACAACTTTATTGATTTTCATCTCATTATTCCACATACAAGCATGGGTCCTCCAACCATTCTTATAGGATAACTCAATATGAAAAGCATCTTCCTGTGAGGACTTTAACCATAAGGGGAAAAATTTGGAGTTCATCCATTTTTGCACCTTATCAATCATGATAAGACAATAATGATTCATCTTTGCATCAATTCACCACTGCATCATATACATCGAATATGCATCATGTATCAATGACAACTCATTGATCCATCTTCATCATATCAATGAAAACTCACTGATCTATATTCATCTATTGGTTTCCACTTTGACATATATCATTCTCATCAAGGACTATACATATACTTTGTTCATCAATCATTAATCAATCAATCCTTTAACATCAAGACAATCAATTGGAATCAATCAATCAAACTATTGGCATCAATGACAACATGATCCAACAGGGAGGGCTCTTAAGTTCCCTAATTGAGATCTCTTCTCTTCATACAATGGAAGAAATGGAAAATGGTGAAGAAATACAAATTCATATTCCCTCAAGAGGTGAGTGGAATGGCCTATTGCAATGGTTCTTGAAGGCTCCAAAGAGAAAAGAGGATTCTTGAAGAAAAACAATACCTTGAAGATCTTATTTTCTTAGAAGACCCATGGCTCTTATTTATAGCATCCATTCATGGAAAAATGTAATTGGTTCATAGTGTGAAAAAGGGTCCTTTTAAGGCACCCTCTATCCCTTTACCAGCCTCCAAACTAGATTTCACTTAGATATGAGTGTCAAATTGTGTTGGGGGTCGAGCTAGAAGTGGTTGAGGGGTTGATAATATCCATAAATGCGTTGTTCATAAAAGTGTGTGACTTTTGTCATAGACATTCGCGCATTTTGTGCACAGTGCACACTGAGGCTTGTGGCATTATGCACACTTTGCATGTGCTTCCTTTAGTGAATCTGAGCACTTTGATTTTTTACCCAAGTATATATTTTTTTTCCTTTTGATGGATTTTGGTGATGTAGGTGGAATAATTGTTGTCGACATTGATGTTTTTCTTCAACCATTGTGTGCAATGTTGCAGATGATTTTTCAGTGATAATAGATGCCCCCTAATGTGTGAGGTTAGGAGCATACGTATAGTCAAAATACATCAATGTTTCTTTTGCTGAGAGTGCCATTGTAAGGAAGAGTGAAGAGAGAAATTGCAAGAGTGATCCATCGGAGGGAGAGGGAAAATTGTGGGACCCAAACCTTTCTCGAGGGAGAAAAAAATAAAATCTTTGTACAAATGAGGCGGGCATGCCCCATGCTCATGTCATGAAACCAAAATGTTGGATTGTACCTGATGATGAATTTTGATGTAGATAACTGCAACGCCCTCAAGGGTGGTTTATAATGACAGATGACAGTTCTGAATGGTGAACGAGATCTGAAGTGAGGCAACGACGATTGTAAGAATTGTCGATGACTCGTAGGCATTGATGGCCTAACAAATTCATAGGTCTTTGGCTGGTATGAAACAACTCCAATAGTTTCATAGTAAGACCCACCATAACATGAGAGTTTTGTTGAATTCAAATGCTATGGGGGTCAACGGAATCAAAGAGAAATGATGATTCTCTCTATGTCGTCCGAGACTCCTCATTGAAAAGGTAATGAGAGTCAAGATATTGTTTCCCTTCTGGAAATTGTGTGTATGTCGACATCAAGGGAGACGCGATGCCAAGAAGCAAAGGGCTTCTTGAAATCCATGGAGTAATAGTTGATATCATGTACTAACGGGTAACATGAACGAATTCAAGATGTTGTGGGATTCAAGACTGCCCTTGGTTGGGGAATTTTGAAGGATGACTGGCAGCAAATGTAAAAATGGTTCTAGTGTCAGGGGGGCGACTAGATATGGGGTTAAACTATGCCAGAGGCTTACAAAGTGGGAAAACTTAGATATCATGGGTACATGGACTTGGGATACTCGGGGTTTGTTAACTATGTCAATGTGAAAAAAGGGGTGGATGCCCCAACCAAGGGTGAAATGGGTTGCTTTACCAGGAAAAAGAAGGCCATCAAGGATGACGACAAAAAATCTATGTATATACTAGAAACAAAGGCTTTATACAATTACCAAAGAAATAAAGAATAATTTGGGTTGAGTATATAGATACAGAAACAAGTTCCCCGGTGAAACATGGCTTGGCCTGGTTAGGGAACAAGTTTGTGAAAGAGAACTGGTGGAAGGTGGGGGCCCCATTGGTGGGTTGTTGTATTAGGTAAATGGATGGAGGACAATCTGCAGATGGTCAAACTGATGGTGGATGAGATGGAGGGATAATGAAAATGTGTAGATGTAATCAATAGAACCAAGATGATATGACCTGGGAGTCCATTGGGAAGGTTAGAAATATGATGAGAAGAAGGATGGGGTTCATTCTCAAAAATGCAAAATACTATTGGGACTCCCAAACCTAGGAGGGTGAAATCAGCATGAGTGTCAAGTTGCCAAGGGGAACTATGAATGGGACAGCTCAAGTGGGGAAGAGTGTTATCGGTTGATTTTACCCAAGTGCAGTAGAGGTGAAGATACTACAGAGCCGAATGTAGGGACCCTAAAGGTAAATGTCAGAGGGTGTGATTGGGATATGCAATTGTTTAACATAGGTAGAAATGACATGTCAGTGTTGAACATATACCTGAAGGGGTTGTAAGCTTGTTGAACAAGTACCTGCACACATGAAAACCCAATATCCAACATGAACAATATCTGAAAAGAATATATGACAGCTATTTCATTAAAACTGAAAGTGAGCATGTGTACCTAACCGTGGCGTGAGATAAATGCTCCTCTGGGGCCAAGTGCATATGATAACCCAGGGAATATGAATGTGTATATGGCTAGATCAGGATATCGTGGTTGAGAACGGATCGGAAAACGTAGGCTTTGGGCACCTGTAACAGAGTGTGGAAGTTGGGAAAAAGGGGCTAGATATGGATGGTGGGCCCATAATTCCACCTCATTTGTACCTATCACAATTGGATATCTAGAGAGAATGTTGGGAGGTGATTTGGAAGATTACGGGAGCTTGGGGCTACTGATCAGGCAGGTATGAGAGACATGTTAGTGGCCTTATCATCCCACACTTTGTGAATTTGATGGATGTTAGCTAGGGAATGTATGAAGGGTCGTACAGAGTGTTTTTAAGGGTAGGTTCCCAACAGTGTGATGGCTCACTTAACATAAACCAAATGTCACGATATTGTGGATGGTACCTCATTCACGTGGGGAATGACAAAAAAATATAATGAATGTTAGTAATGTGAGCCTCTGTGAGGGGTGATTGAGAGGGCTTTGGTTGATACGTGTGGCGTAATGCGGCTAACGTTTGGTGAAATTGAGGTAGAGCTGGGAAATGATGATTGTAGTGGCCATATTCTAAACAGATGGCACAAGCAAATTTGGTTTGTAACCCTTTATTGCATGTAGGTGAGGACTCTGTAGTAGTAGTGGATGTATTTGGTGGAGTAGTAAGCAATGGGGTTGCTTTGGGGAGATGGACTAGGTTGCCTAAATCGGGAAGAGTAGGAAATTTGTTAGTGGGGTTTCCTTCTCTTTCGCATAGTGCGCAAGGAGGTTGAGCTCGGGGAGGGGGAGGAGCTATGGGCTCATTATTTTTTCATTTTCCCCTAGTGGTGGTGTTGTTGCTAGTTGGGGGCGGGAGTGGTGTGGCAAGAGCCTGTACTGGGATCTGCATTGGTAAGCCCTCGATCTGAGGAGAGAGAGATGGTGTAGGAATGATAGCGGGTGGATGAACATAGCATACATGGATGGAAAGAACTATGTTTGGAAGGGTGAGAGTATCAGCTACATGTAATGCTTAGACACCAGGTGGGGGGTAGAAAAAGGGAATCTAGGTAATGTCTTGGGGGACTGTCTCCCAAACCAGGATTTTCCCTTAGAGGGGGGGGGGGAATCCAGAATAAGTGGTGTAGTGAGGGTCTCAGGGAACTCTTGAGGTAATAGTTCTTCGACTGGTGGAACTGTGATGTGGGGAGGGGCCTCGGTGAGAAGAGTAGTGTCTTTGATATATGTTCCATTAGAAGATACTACACACACTTGTGTTGAAGGGTGTAGGAGAGGTGGTTCTCCATGTTATGCCCCCAGCAAGGAGGGGTCATTGAATATTCTAGGACCCATGTCAATGACTGAAAAATAATCTAATATAGTGTGGACAAGGGGGAGGATATTATCAATGTTGGAAAAATGATTAGGATCATAATGCATAAGTTGGTCGATGGTGATTATTTTCCTGTTATGGGGGAACATCATCGTACGAAACATAGAAGAGGCTATCACCTTCATAGTATACATGTAGCTATGTCTGAACAAGATATTTTAATCAAGGGGGGAGTTGATAACTTCAATTTCAATGAGGATGGATTTTCCCCCAAGTTCTATAGGGACATTTTGGAATATCCCTTCAGGGGACGATGGGTGACTATTGTAAGCTCTCAGGGTAATGGTGGATGGTACTAGCTCAGGTGAGACGAGTTTTTTCCATACTACTTTGGACATGATGCATGTTGATTCACCTTCATTGATGATGCATCGATGAACTGTGATGTTCTGGATCTTAACTAGTATCTGAAAAGCTACCAGGGTGGGGAGGTGTGGTTCTCTGTTATCTAGATCAAAGGTGATGAGTCAAGTATCAGCTGGGTCGACTGCCCCCAAGGTGGAAAGCAAGGATTTTTGTTGAGATGGTTAGGTTTGGAGGACCTCCAATACATACATGGTTGTAGGAGATTATGTTAAGTTGTCGACCAGACTGTAATTATGAGTTTCCCTAGCATGAGGGTTATGTACATTCTGTCATAATGGAATGTGAGGTATGCAAGGGTTTGGTTTAGTGTTAGGGCATGGAATCATCAATGGTTGTTTGGTTGTAGTTGGAGCCACTTCTGAGGTGGTTGGGGTAGATTCAGAGGGAACACCATATTGATGTTCTTGGGTTCGCAGAAGAATCTCTTCTTCCCTGGTAAGGAGGATGTTGTGATCGGTCGGATTTCCAAGTTGATTGGGACCCAGGTTTTGATATTGCCCCATTTGTGGTAGAGTAGGGTGTACCTCATGTTGGTTATTCATCACACCTTGGTCTAGAATAGGGTTTTGCAAAAAATCGAAGGTGGTGGTTGCAAATAATGTTGTGAGGCCTACTAAGGGGTAGGCAGCGTTGGAGGGCATTGTGTATTCATGGATTCTTTCATCCATTTGAATTCAGAAATTTGGGGGCAATGGTGTGTATAATGTCCATACTCACCACATAGAGTGCAAGGGAAGTTAGTTCTGAGGTTATTTTTCTTCTCTTGTTGTGGTTGATTGTTATTGTTTCCCCCTTGGGGGTTTTTGTTGCCTTGGTTCTAGTTCCCCCCAGCAGGATGGTTTTGTTGAGGTTTATCTCCTCCTAGTCCTGTTTTGTTATTGTTTCGATTTTTCCCTTTATTTTTGGCGTTATTCGACTGATGAGCCATATTTTTCGTATTCATTAGTTCAAATTTCTGAAGTTGTTGAATGGGATAGGGTTGAACAAAGTTAACTCCGGCATGTGGTTGTCCTGGTGGAGGAGAAACTAGCTGGGGAGGACCAGGAAATGGAAAATATGGATTGTTTTGTGGAGACGATCCATATGGCATGTAGGAAGTGGAAGCACTTCCACTACTACTGAGGTTATAGGTGGGGGTTGAGGGTGAACTCATACTTGGTTGAGAGACAAGATGCATCATGGGTACTGGTGAGGTTCCACCTAATGGTGGAGGGGTAGCAATGGGATATGACTGTTGGTGAGTGGAAGGAGGGTAATAAGACGTACCTCCATATCGTTGTGGATATTGATGTGCACCATAAGTGGGTGACGGGTGATTGTAAGGGTTGAGATGGGTCATAGAGCCAATCAACCCATCCACAGTGTGGGACATCCCAGGTTTTTCCTGGCCAAATGGTATGGGTCTAGGTGCATCAAGAAATATTGTGTACAAGTAACCTGATTGATCATAGATGAGGTCGAACTATTGGGCCTTGTTGATGGATTCCTCTTCTGACTGAGGAAAAGTGGATGCTACATCTTTGGAAACAACAAAGACAAGTTATTTGAGAAACCAATCAAGACGTTGTCCTTTGGTGGTTTTTGCTTTACACAAACTACGTCGTCAACGCCATTCATGGATGTGGTTGGGTATATGGATAGCAGTGGTTTGTTTGAACTCAAAGAGAAGTTCTAAGACAGTATCATGAAGAACTAGTAGTTGGAAAATGGACAAAAAGGCCTTGGCCAATGATTCAAAGGTCACATGGGACCCTGATTTTTCATCCACATACCATTTGGTTGATGAACCTATGAGATTTCTTTGAAATAACCTCAAGCGGATGGAATCATCCATGATGTTGTTTGATGAGCACCATAAGTGAGAGGTCATAACATGGTTGGAAAGTTCTTCCCCCAGTTTTACTTCAAACTTCGAAATATCTTAAGGTAGTTTGGTAGGCATATTGGGTCAAGTGGGGCATGTAAAATGGGATCATTCATGAGTTTGTTCAAATCATGGAGGGATGCCAAGTATGGCATAGGGATATTTGGTGGAGGATTAGTTCCAGCCATTGTGTAAGTAGGTAATGGACCTGTACCTTGAGAGGGATTTGGTGGGTTTTTACTTCCCCCTTGAGAAGAAGTTTGACCCCCTACTCCTTGTGAAGGAGAACTCATAGATGGATGACCTTGGGTATTTGACCCAAGCAAAGTGGAACCAAGTAAATTTGATCCTAAAACAGTAGTACTCACGGGGGTGTGAGATGGTTGATTCAATGAGTTGGAAAGGCTAGGGACTCCTACTAGAATAGGAGGGAGATTCTGCAAGCGTCTAGAAAGACAGAGATTTTGTGGTTCCCCTATGGTTTCCAATAAGCAAAGTGAATGTGCACAAATGGTTATAAGAGAGAAATAAATGAACAGGAGGTTTGTATCTTTTTGGCCTTCACAAAATAGTATAACTGATCACAATTGAATGTAATCAGATGAACATCATACAGAAATCAACTGTAAATAAACAAGCATGTGGATAGGTGGATTTTTTCTTTGTGGGGGAACAATAAAAACAAATGCTCGTGTCCTAAAATACCTATCGTCCTTCCTCTCAATTCAGCACTAGGCCTTCTAATAGCACTTAATAGTGGGGTCTGAAGCCACTAGAAGAGGAACTAGTGAAGGTTGAAGTAATTAGTTATAATGAGGGGTAGAGGGTGCATATCTTGAAAGAGCTAGTGATATTTCCCAATATCCAAACAAAATAATATCAAGGTGCGATTTCAGCCCACAACCGCCACTTGGGTGGATATCCTAAGTTTGGCCACTAAGTACCTCGGTCAAAGTGCATCATTTAGATTTTTGGCCTCATAAATGGGTCACGGGCTAGATGCCCTCACAAGAGTTGGGTAACTCAAGGAGGGATGCGCAAAACAACCAGACCTTGGCCTTCGACCCTTCACGGGTATCTCCCTACCTTATGGTGTAGGAACACTTAACTTGGAGGATATTAAAGTTCCCTATTTATCAACTTATATTGTTTGAAAATGTGAGAACCTAATAACGGGGGGTTATTTGGATGCCTACCCCCGAGATCCTACCTAGACTAAAACAATTCTTTTGGCACCCCCTGTGGAGGAAAACTTAGTGCGTTCTTAGAAAAAAAAATTAGATGTGGTGGGCTGAGATATTGGGGTCATGGACCAACCTTGTTTGAATTAATTTGGTGTGGATAATTTCCAAAGAAGTAGTCGGATCTTTTGGAATTCCTTTGGGGAAATCCTACTTCTACCTCCACTATTCTAATAGAAATTGTGTGTGTGAAGAGTGGCTTTGTGTGCAAGAAAGTGAAAAGTGTGCAAATATTTTAATAAGTTAAGTGTGATATTGCAACATGTGGACTTCATGTGGTCCTTACAAATATTCTTACCTAGCTTACTATGTGTCTTTGGTACAACCTTGCGGAAAATTTAAATCCCTAAAGAACTAGAAATGTGGACATATGGATCCTTACAAATCCTTTAAACTCCCTAAAATGTTGTCTATAATAAGAAAGATTTGAAAATATCCTAGAATTGTAGACATGTGGGAATGTATGGGCATGTTACTTTGATATTTAAACTTCCCTAGATTGTGATCTAAACTAAGAAATATTTTTAAGAAATTATCCTAATATTGCAAACATGTGGGCATGTATGGGCCTTTACAAAGCTTTAAGATGGTTTCAAAAACTAAGAGGAACCCTAGGGGGGCTTTGTCCTCTCCTAAATGATTTGTTTAAGGGAGACGAAATTTCCTTTTAACCACCTTTTTTATTCCCGAGATCACACTAGGGTGTGGGGGAAGAGCATACTTGAGGGATAAAATTAACTTCTAGTCCCAATTTAAGTGATTGAGTATGAAAATAAATAACTTCAACTTAAAATTTTAAAAACCAAATGAGCCATCCATGTGGAAACAAAGAAAAAGAGGAGAATAGTGATTATTTTTACCCCTAAGTGCCTATGTTAGCTAATCTTTCTTATGAGAAAGGACTCTAAGTGGAGTGTAGTTTCCTTACAAAGTGCACAAAAATAAAAATTTGAAGTCTAGGGGCCCTCAAACCATTCAAAAAACCCTTACAATTTGAAAAACTAGACTTATGTGTGGGCTACAATTCTGACAGGCACACAGAGGGCGCACAATGTGCAGAATTCGTAGTGTAATGAAGCTTGTTTCACGTACATTGCACGGAGTGAATGTCTGTGGGGCTTGAAAGTCGTGCACTTCCTGTCATGCGTCAGGGGAGAAATTTCCAAGTGAAATACTCCTTCCTCGTCTCTAAATTTTGACTTTGGCAGGTTGGGCTAGGCTCGTTTGGTACATGCAATTCAAAACAATCAAAATGAAGTGCTCTCAAGACTTAAATATGGAGGACTTTGATATTGATCCCCAGTATGGTCGCCAATATGTTGTGTTGGTTTTGTCACTTGGGTGAGAAAAAACACAACACTTGCATGTTTATATAAGCCTACTAAACAAGAAAGAAGTTTGTGAGTTGGTTAGACAAACCAAATACACATGAAAACAAATAAATACAACTAAAAACAACTAAGAAATAAATCTTAGAGAAGATTGAGAAACTAGAACCATGAAAATCAAAAAATGACCAACATATTGCTACCAATGGATCAATAGATTGATAGGAAAAACACCGTAGAGAAAGGAAGGGACTTATGAGTCCCCTCTTCCTCCTTGGGAGGGCTCTTGATTTCCCTAATTGAGAGCTCTTCTCTTCATACAATGGAATAAATGGAAAATGGTCAAGAAATACAAATGCGTATTCCCTCAAGAGGTGAGTGGAATGGCCTATTGCAATGGTGCTTGAAGGATTCAAAGAGAAAAGAGGATTCTCAAAGAAGAATTCTTGCAGCATAAAAATACCTTGAAGATCTTATTTTCTTAGGACACCCATGGCTCTTATTTATAGCATCCATTCATGGAAAAATGTAATTGGTTGATAGTGTGAACAGGGGGTCTTTTAGGGCACCCTCTAGGCCTTGACCAGCCTCCAAGCTAGATTTCTCTCAGATATGAGTGTCAAATCGTGTTGGGGTTAGGACTAGAAGTGGTTGAGGGGCCGACAAGATCCATAAATGCATTGTTCATAGAAGTGTGTGGCTTTTCTAGTAGATATAGTTTTTTTCCTTTTAATGGATTTTGGTGTTGTAGGTGGACTAATTGTTGTTGGCATTGATGTTTTTCTTCAACCATTGTATGCAATGTTGCGGACGATTTTTCAGTGATAACAATACCCTCTGCACATCATTAAACATATGAAGAAATGACAAGAAGTGGTCATTTGTTAAGATGAAATCACTTCAGTATCATAAGCATACAACACAGTAACATTGAACATGTCATATAACTTGTTACTTGAGATTTTATTAATGGAGATCGGATACAAGAAGCCAAAAATGACAAGGGTGGATTTTACAAGAGCACATGCACATGATAGACTAAAACATAATGCGGGGGATGAATCTCATGAATCTTGCATCCTTAATTATTTGTTTGTTCCTTAGGATTGTGATCAAACATCTCTGATTGTAAGAAACTCTTAAATTCCCCAAAGTTTTGACGCAAAAAATGAGATCCTTATATTTCTTTATAGGCTTTTCCTTTGTGAGAAAATTGTTCATCTAATCTAATAATGCTTCTTGAAAATGGATATTTCTTGTCAGAATCTTGATACCACCTCTGGTCTTCTAAATTGTTTTTATTGGGTAAAAATGTTTTTTACCCCCAAAGATGACTGGTTGACGTTGATGTAGGGTGTGTTCTCTTTGTCCAATTGAGATTATGTCTAGATTCCTTTGGATGGATCAATTGGGCCTATGTTTGTTGCAATAGACCTATATGACCTATGGATAGTTGAGATTGTTAGTTGGTTGAAAGGATGTCTAACCATTTCCTCTCAACACCCACCAGTCATTAATGCAAATTACCATTGGCTAGTTCTTCAAATCCTATGTCTCAAGCTTCTGCAGAGAGATGGTAAATTGATACAATTGCACCTTAGGGTAGATTCACGAATTTCCTTTGGTTCTCAGATATGTGCTAATGATACCAAAGAAGGACACTCTATCCTTCATGAAATGTAGAACACGCCCTCTTGACATCTATAGCCAAGATGGTTGATATCTCTCTCCTAAGTGAAGAGACTGAGTAGGTGGGTCATCATCAATGACATTTTTCATCTGAGTAAATCGCCTTTAGAAAGACAATTAATCATAGATTGGTTTCTTCTAATCTTTTTGATTTCTCATATAGGAGCTCGACACGTGTTTGTGGACATAGGTGATGGGGAGAAATTATTCGTCATGCCTGGTTTGATATGCTGAGATCTAGGGACTATGTGGATACGTGTGTATGGGAAATGATTACTATCCTATATCAATTGTAGCTAAAGGTGTGATGATTAGCAAGGAAAAGAAGGTGTGAGGCCAAGTGTCACGCTGAAATCCATTTTATCCATCAAATGATTTGGTGCATCATCATTATATCTTTCACCTGTTCGAAAGAATACATCCTTGTTCCTTTGTATGAACATGTGTCACATTCCCAATGGATTAATTCTTTTTAAATTTTGTGTGGAGGCACAAAAATTTGGGTGACGTCATCATGGTTCCACAAACATGTGGTAGTTTTCTACTGGACCATGTCATTTCTCATATGACACCACTCACTCTTCAACACATGGCTCCCAAAATCATTGTCGCATCCCATATGTGTTTTATCTCTCATGCACTTTCATGATGCAACATCGTTCGTTCATCGCAGATCAGGCTTGCTTGCAACCATTGGATGATAGAGCTTGCATCTTCACTAGTGCTTGATCCTTGGGTTGTGGTCTCTTGATATATCCCATGTTTGAAAATGGATTAAGCCTATTTGGAGCGCAATTATGCCTTTTTAAGCTCCCAACAAGTGCCTGGGAACTTGAAACTTAGCCTTGGGGCCTTATGGATTGACTTTCTATTGATTTATTTAGGTTGCTTGAACTTATTCTAGCTCTTTCCAGTCTAAGAGCTCTATAATCTCACCTCCAACCTCTATCTTGTTAAAATCCGGCCTCATAACCTCGATCAGCATGCATATCAATGACCAGATCAAAACTAACATAATCGGTGTTTAAACTAGAGATCATCCATGCCAAGGGTTGATGGAAACCCTAAAAGAATAAGAAGAGGGGTGTCCAGGCTAGTCTTGGTGTGTGAATAATGGATCTATTTTCCAAAGGGTCCAATGGTCATGTGTAAATCCTACAATATGGAAAGCTTCACCTCACTAAATTTACAACAACATGCAATTGAGATAGCTTGTTGTGTATGTTGGACTTGCCATGTATGAAAAATTCACCACAGATCAATGCCTACGATAGATTTAACTCATCACATATCCACATTTGATGGAAGATATTATAGTTTAGTTTTTGGAAATTAATTTATGTTGTATAGAAAATTATAAAAATTAATGTTTGAGTTTTCAAAAAGTGTTAAAAAATGTATTAATTTTTTAAATCAAAAATATATATTTTAAATTTTGGAAAAAAAACAAATTTAGTTTTATAAATATTGCTAAGATTAATATTTTCGTTGGTTGTGTTGTGGTCTAATTGTAAATTGGTGGGATTTTTTCTACATTGGCCCAAGCTCGATTCACTAGGGATGATGCTCTTGTATATTACTTAGGATTATTCATAGTGACATGTCCAAGGAGTGATAGTTTCATCAACTTTAGCTTGGATTTAACCTAATCCCAGTAGAAGCAGATAGATTTTGATAATGGGTTAGGAGGGTGGGGGAAAATAAGCAATGTTGAAATTTGGCATGCACACTTTTTCAAAATAAAAAACTCATGTTGTTCCAATATTTTTAATACCCTTCAATTTACATTCACATAAATCAAAGATATGAAAATTTTCAATCACTTGTTTTCAATTAGATAAACCAAGAACTGGAGTATATAGTATTTATGTTTTCTAAATAATTATTTTTTAATGATTTAATTTAACATTAGTTAAAGTAATAACATAGTTAATATCTTTATTTATTGGTTGTATTTATGTTTATGATTTTCTAAGTGATTCAAATTTGTTTTTATGTGGATACTGAATTTTGGGGTTTTTATTTAGATGTTTAAAGAAGAGAAACAGAGGGTCCCAAACAATGAAACCAATGAAAATCCATAGGATAATAATGTAGACAAGTATCCCATGGTTTTATAGTCCTCTCAAGTTACAAATGTTGCAAAAATCCCCCCATTTTTATTTGGAAAGGAGGTAGTGGAGGGAAAAGTGTTTTAGGATTTTGATTTTGATGTCTACATAAGAGAACCAAAGAGTCTAAAATGCATGGGATCATAGAAACTATTGTGGAGGTCATGTAGTATCCTTTCAAGAGGAAGAATGATTTTTTTTAACTATGTCACAAGTGGGTGTTGCTCCTTTTATTCATTGGTCCAAACAACACTTAAGTTGGGCTACTAGAAAGAAGACAAAGGTTTATATTTCCAAGAACAAACTTGATGGTTCTTATTTCAAGGATGCCAACCATGTTTGATGAAATGCCTAACAGCAAAGTGTTTGACAAATTGTTGGATTTCCAAGTGTTTGGAGAAAGCCCCATTGGACAATTTTCACAATGTAGATCGTAATTCTAAGGAAACATTTTGTATTATGGTGAATTCCTTTTCCATAAACACCTTAATTTTATCACTGGATTTTGCAGATTATGTGTTTATTTTAAATAAAATATTAGAGCTATCACAAGGGATTATGGTGGATAGACAATGTTTAATCTATGAGGGAAAACAACTTGAGGACCAAAATCATTTTCTTGTTTACCACATAGGAAATATTCAACCCTCATTTTGATGCTACGATTGTGTGGAAGCATGGATAGTTCCCAACGGTCTTCAACTTTCAAACCTTCCTCATTTAAGGACATGGTTTAAAAAAGTATTCCACTACCATAGTTGCTTTGATCCCTCTTATGTATGGTAAAAATATAGTGTAAATATATGAAGCTACGCTATCAATGGAGATCATAGTGTCATAGGTCACTCATCTCCACAATTTTTTTTAATTAGATGTAAGTATTTTCAAATTTAATGGGTATTGGCCTTCTTCATTATATTTGTACCAATGGATCCACTTGACTTGGACAAAGAATAGTGAGTGTTGGCCCTTGACCAAGTTTTGAGGATCCTTGGTCATGTTTGACCTATTTTTGGGACTTCAATAGGTTGTCGAAGGCGGAGTGCAAGATGAAGCGGAGATCATGGGATCTCGGCCCCTTTTTAGGGATTTTTGGGTGTTTGGATTATGTAACGGGTATGGGAATGTTGGCCCATGGTTTTACCCATGTTTAGGCCCATTTTGTAATGTATAAATAGATAGCTAGGTGATGTAAGAAGAGGCCAGAATGTGCTAAGTGCTAAAGTTCGATCTATGTGATCGAAGGGTTGTAAGTTGTGCTAAGTGCAAGTAATAGTAGTAAGTGTTTTGTGCATACTGTGTGAGGCTTGCAGAGCTAAGTGCAAGTGATTATAAGATACTATGGAAGGATTTGTGCTATAACTCAGGGAAGGAGGATCTAGCGAAGAGTGTGCAAATATCATGTCCTCTGCAAAGTTGATCTTGAGGATTTGTTCATGTAAGAAGATTGAAGGAAGATAATAAAGAGGATGAAGAGTTAGTGGACGTAGCCCCAGGGCGGGGGTGAACCACGTATATCTTGTGTTGTGAATGCTTTGTGCTTTATGGTTGCTCTCTTTTTTATATGATTGAATGCTTAGTGTGATGTTAGATGATAGATGAATCTGATATGCTAGTTAGTGTTGAATAATGTGAATGAATGCTAGATCTGATCTCTGTCTATGTGCTTCTTGCTTAAATCTATTGGATCTGTGTGAATACTATGTTGATCTGTTGTTAGGGTTTAGTTGCACTGTGAACTAAAGTTGAATACTAATGAACTGTAATAACTAAGTGCTATGTTAAGGTGTTACAATCACAAGATCTGTGTCCAAGCTAAGGTTGCAGACACTGGAGTCCTGCAACCACCCCTGCTTCTACCTCGGGTGAGACTTCATCTGCTTCGCAGGTGTTGCTGAAAGGGATGGTAGTTAGGGTTTTTTTGGTGCATTGTTGTAGCGTTGAACCCTGGGTCTACCCCTGTGCCAACAAATGGTTCTGTTGTCGGGACCTGAAACTTTGATTGCTAGGAACTGAGGAAGAAGAAGCTTTGTGCGAAGATCTGACCTAAAACTGTGATTGTTGGGAACTGAGGAATAAGAATCTATGTGTGAAGATCTGACCTGGAACTGTGATTGTTGGGAACTGAGGAAAAGAAAGAAATCTCTGTGCATAGATTTTATGCTTGACTTGCAAAGCTCTGTGCTTGTTGATATTATGGTAGCTGCGGGAGGTATTTACCTCCACGTGTAAACCTGACAAGGATAGAATACTCCGGGAAGCAAAAATAAACCCTAATGAGTTGGATAATAACCATAGAAGACTTGTCGGCTCAAGAAGATAATTTATATTAGGTTATTAGCCTCCAAGAGAAGAAGTCAGCAAAAAATAATAATATATACTTAACAAACAGATACCTAGAATGAGAAGTCGACCCAGGCAGTTAGCCAAAATTAGTATAAATACAGGAGGCTAGTTCTCATTCTGGCAGGCAGTCTCAGAATTACAGTGCCTAGTCTTGTGCGTAGGTTTGAGGAGAGTTGCCATTGTAGCTGCTGCAACTAGCAGATCATGTTTGGCTTGGACTATCTCTTGGCTAGGGTTTGGACTATCTGATCAGCTCTTGTTAGTGTGTTATCCTTGAGGAAAGGTGTGCTACCCTTTTTTTGGCTATCTAGCCGAGGGTTTGCTTCCGGAATGATTCTCTGTCAAGGTTAAGGTGCTCGGAGGGTGGATTCGGCCTATGGTTGGGTGAAAAGGGTATTTTCAATGGTAAAACGAGCACACATATTTCATATTCTAACAAGTTATGGGCCCACACCTCCTTCATTCAATTTAAACACTGGAAGGAAACATAGCCGCTAGGATATTGAGCTCGTTGAGGAACTATCGCTAGGGTTACTAGCAGAAGCAGCTTCCAAGACACTGCAGCTAGTGTTACTAGCAGGAGCAGTTGCAGAAACCCTAATCCTCTTGTTGAGGCACCTTAAGTGAATGGATTGACCTAATCTCTTCATAGATCAGTGCGCTCTAGCCTAGCGCATCTCCTGATACTCTCAGCAAGCCAAGATGTGAAGTTTGATTTTGTGGTCAAATATAGGGTTTGACCAAGTCAAAGCAGCCATGACTTATTCTATGAAGTCAGAGAACAAGTTAGATAGAGCCTCTAACTTCAAAGTGTGGAATACAAGGATTGACCTCATCTTTGCCAAGAATAAAGTGTTGTATATCGTGNTAGCCTCTAAGAGAAGAAGTCGGCCAGAAATAATATTATATACTGAACAGACAGATACCCAGAATGAGAAGTCAGCCCTAGCAGTTAGCCAGAATTAATATAAATACAGGAGGCCAATTCTCATTCTGGCAGGTAGTCTCAGAATTGCAGTGCCCAGTCTTGTGCGCACTATAGTTGCCCAGTTTCTGCGTAAGTTTGGAGGAGATTTGTCGTTGCAGCTGTTGCAGCTAGCAGTTACGCTTGGACTATCTCTTGGCTAGGGTTTGGACTATCTAATCAGCTCTTTGTGATGCACTATCCTTGGGGAAAGGTGCGCTACCTTTGTTTGGCTATATAGCCTAGGGTTTGCTTACAAAGTGATTCTCTGTCAAGGTTAAGGTGCTCAGAGGATGGCTTCGGCCTATGGTTGAGTGACAAGGGTATTGTCAATGGTAAAACGAGCACACATCTTTCATATTCTAATAGGTTATGGGCCCACACCTCCTTCATTCAGTCTAAACGTTGGAAGGAAACATAGCCACTAGGATATTGAGCTCGTTGAGGAACTGTTGCTAGGGTTACTAGCATAAGCAGCTTCCAAGACACTGTCGCTAGGGTTACTAGTAGGAGCAGTTTCAAAAACCCTAATCCTCTTGTTGAGGCACCTTAAGTGAAGGGATTGACCTAATCTCCAGACAGATCAGTGCGCCCTAGCCTAGCGTATCTCCCAGTACTCTCAGCAAGCCAAGACGTCAAGTTTCAGTTTGTGGTCAAATCTAGGGTTTGACCAAGTAAAAGCAACCATGACTTATTCTATGAAGTCAAAGAACAAGTTAGATGGAGCTTCTAACTTTAGAGTGTGGAAGACAAGGATCGATCTCATACTTGCCAAGAATAAAGTGTTGGATATCATGAAAGGAAAGATCGTGAAACCAAAGTTTGAAGAAGGGAAATAGAAGGAACCACAGAATGTTGTAGCTATGGAGAAGTTCAAAGACAGTGACATCAATACCATAGTGGATTCTATCAAAGACCACTTGATATCCTACATCTCCCATCTTGACTCATCGAAGAAGATGTATGATGCCCTAACAAACCTCTTCTCAGTTCGAAACATTGGACAAGTAATGAGTCTGAAGAATGAGCTCCGTAACATGAAGATGAATGATGACAACAACATAACATCATACTTTGTGAGAATCTCTTAGTTAAGAGATCAACTACACGCTATTGAAGAGATCATCTCAGAGAAGGAGTTGGTAAACATAGTATCCAATGGTCTTCCCAAGACGTGGGATGCATTTGCCGCAAGCATGAACACAAGAAAGGAGTATCTGACATTTGAACAACTTTGTACTTGTTGTGCTCAAGAAGAATAAAGGATTAATACAAAAGAGAAATCCCAAAAGAAGTACGATGATCAAGCCTTCACAACAAGANGAAGCATCAATTGCCGAAGAAAAGGAACCTACAAAGAAGACTAAGCAAGATGGAAGATACTTCTTCTTCTAAAGATAACAAAACTCTTCTTATTTCTTGTACATATCTTGTTTGCATCGTCTTTGTATATATCTTGTATATCTTTCTCTTGGAAGATAATGTGTTCCAAGAAGAACTATACCTATGGAAGTACAACAAGATAAGAATGGATATCATTAGATAATACACATGAAAGGATAAAATACAAATCATGTGGAAGTTATTGCAAGATAAGTCGAATCAATTATGAAGAGACTTAGAAGAAGCAAAGACAGAAAGAAGTCAGCAATTAAGAGGAAATTGTAAAAAGACTTATGACATTTTGTAGAAGACAACAAGAGAAAAGCGAGGACTTTGTTAGACAAGAGATCCAATTATATATTGCAGAAGACAATAAGGATGCAGATGGAAGCGTGGACTCTATTAGATGGAGGGAGCCGATTATATGCACTCTTACATGAAGCAAGGATCAGGAGGGAGCTAATCCTATGATCCATTGAAGATGATGAAGTATATATCCATGGTAGTAACCATGAAAGACACTATGTGTTCAGTTCAAGCTCAAGAAGTCTTCTTCGAAGAGAAGCTTTAAAGTATCCCTGGTTGTCCATCCACATCCGTGATCTTGTGTTGAAAGAAAGAAATAGAATCTTTAGGGCATGGAATCTACTCCATGGACCCAATAGCTAAACACGAGAAAGAACATGAAGATTCAAAGAAAGAAAGAGAAGCCAGAACAATCAGTCATTGTATCAAGAATCGAAGATTGTCAGCCTGATATAAACTCAATAAAAGCAATCAAGTAGAAAAACTGAAAGTCGTGATGAAGAACAATGTATGGAAGACTTATGAATGAAAGCATTGCGAGATCTAGAGCTAGTGGTTCTCCCAAATGGAGGGAGAAGACTATGATGATTACTTGTTCCAGTAAACCAGACTTCTCTCTACATGAGTCATTATATCATCCGCAACATCCATGAGTTGGAGTTCTACATCAGATGAATGCAAAGAATGTTCTCCAGATAAATTGAATAAAGAGTGTATGAAGAGCAACCTCAAGACTTTGAGGCATACCAGAAAGAGACCCTTGCATGTAGACAAAAGAAGACAACTTGGTGGAGAACCTCCAGTGCACAGCAGAAGCGTGGTGAAGATTTTCTATAACAGAGATATTGTATCAAGATGATTACTCAGTAGAT
>JASDQU010013542.1:66463-84459 GCA_032191745.1 Picea mariana | reverse complement strand
TTTCAAAATATTATGGGGTTGTTGGTGTATTCTTCTTACTAAAAGCTCATTTATGGAAACATTCCTTCTCACCTATGATTCCATAATTATCTCACTTGTGTTTCAAACATTACACAATGATTGGTGTGAAATCATTGTTCAAACCTCATTGCAAATGCCCCTTCCTATTTGCAATTTCATAAGTAAATCGCTTGATCCTACAATTTAACCCTCTTAATTGGTTTGAAATATGCCATGAATCCCTTGGAACTACTCTAATTGCACTAAATTGATTCCCTTATATTGCGATTCATTTTCTCATACCAGTGATGCACTGACAATGTTTGTACAAGTTATACCACTATCAATATCAACATGTGTTTCAATGTAGGACTTCTATCACTAAAATTTGACCCCTTTCCCTACCTATAGAGAGTGAAAAAAGTGAGTATTTAGAACCTAAGTAACCACCCACATCAAAGGCATCTTGTGTGAGTCGGCATCATTTAAGCCAATTTAGTGTAGAAATTGTTTTCCACATGCCCAAAGTGCAATTTTCACTCTTATATGATATACGTGGATTTTTTTTTTATCTTAAATGCCCAAAGTGAATTTTTTTTTATCTTAAATCCCCATGGATGTCGCATAAATGAAAAATGCACATCGCTACAAAGGAAGCATTAGTTAATATATATATATATATATATATATATATATATATATATATATATATATAATGTGTTATCGCAGTTAACTTACTGTCATTAAAATCGGGGGCAAATAGATTCAAACGTCGAATTTCTCGAAGAATGTCTTTTTAAGATGAAAATTTACCAACCTAAAATGAATGAACTTGTTTTCGACCATTGTCTCTTCCATGAAGATGCCATTGCTAGCAGGGCTTGTCTTACACAAAATCTCAGTTGTTGTTGCTTACTTTGGTTTTCTTTCTTAACATCCAAGCTTCGCAGTCGTGTCCTCTAGTTACATTGTAATACAATACATAGGGCACTTTATAGTGTTTTCTCCTAATGGCACTCTAATTTAAGCACATAGAGCCCTTTACTGCACTTTGGGTTCAAGAAAACAATAAGTGCCCTTGTGTTAGTTAAATTTTGTTTCAGAGCGTTATAAAACCTAAGATAGAATGAGCAAAACGACATCAAAAGTAGAGAACTAGAAGGAACCTTGTACGACAAGTAATGATAAAGAGGCATCCACGTCCTTGAAAAAATGCCCTTCCATGTCAGCATTCAAGTCGTCCTAGTGCCAAAACCTCAAAGGGAAGTCCATTGTAATCATTGTGGTTGGAATGGCAGTAAAGTATGCGAATACTATGGAGGTTCATATTTTATATTTGTGATTATAATTTCTTGCATTTTCATGCTTTCCTGGAATATTTTTGAGACTAAATTTGAACCTAGGCCAAAGTTTCATACCCATTTTCATTTGCAACAAAATCAATACATACAAGGGGAATGAACGTTATTTGTACTCGGGGGAGGCTTTGCTCTTAAGCTATTTTTACTTGGGCATATGTTCATTATATAAAAGTGGTACTGAAATTGTTGCTTCTGGTATTGGTAGGAATTGCCATGAAAACATTGTTGCATCGGCTTGTTGCTTACATGAAGATGTCTGGAATACGAGGATATGTTTTGAATCTTGACCCTGCAGTCATTACTCTGGCTTATGCTTCTAATATCGGCATTTGAGACACTATCAAGTATAAGGAAGTAATGAAAGAGTCCAACCTCGGACCCAACAGGGGAATTTTGACTTCCTTCAACTTATTCACTACCAAATTTGACGAGGTACGATGTTTTTTATTTTTCCATTTATCAAAGCTATTTGTCACTTGTATTATTAATATTTTAGCTTTAGTTTCCTTGGATTTTCTAGAATCTTTCTTGTACACATGAATAAGTTTCTCTGGAGTTCTTTATTTTCTTTTTAATCTTCCCAAAGTGCATGATGTTGTATAAACGTAGCATACCATAAGTTTTGGTCCAAAGAAATCAATGATCAAATGTTAAGGTGTACATAAAAAGGCAACTTGAGATTGTTATTCTAACAAAATTAACTTCTATCATAGAGATTGCACTGTGCAATTAAAAATTACACCAACTCCAATTACTGTAAGAATTTTCTATTTTCTTTCCAAGGAAAACGTTACTGGAAACCCAAGGGATTTCCCACATTCGTGGATAGCCTAGTAAACCCATCGGCATAGATTAGTATGCCCCACTCATGGGGATTCGAATTAGGCACTTGCTGGCATGGAAATAGTCAAATGCCCAACAACATTGGCAACAACTGGTTGAGCTAACCTCTTGGGATATAACAAGCTTTTTATTAAAAAAGACATTCTAAAATAAGCAAAAAATGTGCATGTGTTAAGCCCTAAATAGTGGCACATTACCCCAATTAAGGGGTAATGTGCCACTATTTAGGTTAAAAGGGACCTGCTTTGTACACCTGTGTTACGAAAATAATAAGTTTTGGAAACCAAAGAAATGAAAGGCCACGAAGAGAGTAGGAAGGTAGATCTTCTCGTGGCCAACAACTCTCTTTGATGATAAAAAATTAAAGGGAATGTCTACGATCACAAAGTGCAAGTTAGTTGGTGAATAAATGCAACATTAAGGCATGCTTATCCTATAAATGTAATTTTTTCCATGTGGATAAATTACGAATCATTGTTTTGTATGTGTGGCCCTCATGTAATAATGTTAATACCCCTTTTCCTAAGTAACGAATACAAGAGATACTATTATATTGTTAATGTGAAATGAAACCCTACTGAAGCAATAGGACATGCCACTTTTAAGTTCTTGGTCAACCTGCATGATTATACGAGAATTATGATCATCACAAACCTATTATAAATACATTCATCGCTACTTTGTAGTTGTCCTTAGCTTACTCGTGACCCACATTTTAAGTCATAATTGTACAAGCACGTGGTGGCTATCTTTAGTGATTCGCATCACAAGCCTAGGATCTGTGGTGTGTAGAGCAACTACAAACATGAGAGAATTTAAATTTTAGAGTTATTAAAAACAACCACGAACATGMAGAAATCCAGATATGTTATCCAAATATATACACATTCAAACTTGAAATAGATATATAACATTAAATCTCTTCCATTAATAATCAAAATAGGGAAAATACAYRACAAAAACAACSAATAAGACATAAATATCGAGAAATCAACAATCATGTATGCCAAAGTTCTAAGGAGGACTGTAACATATAATCCTATTTGCTAGATTACTAGAGATCTCAACGAGCTAACAAATGTATGTACAAATATTTTATGCAAATGTGTCAAGACTTTATTACAAAAATAGTTGGCCTTCCATAGTGGTCTCGGGCAACTATTGAGATTCCTACAATTGTTGGTATTCTTCGTTGTAGGCACAAACACAGGATATCAAAGGATTTGCATGCAGGGTTGGAACTTGGTGTGCAAGCTTTGTAACAATGCATGCATGGTGTGTTAAGAACCAAATACTTGCATACATAAACACCACAAAGATATATGGAACAATATAGAAAACCACCACTTTATTATATCAAAATCCTTGGGGTAGGGCAACACCATACAATGGATCATATTATGGAAGGGATCTTCTTATGTTCACTTGCCTCTTCAAGGGAGCTTCCACCTAATGAGCTTCGGCTCCAAATACAATACTTCTCTTCATATCCCATTACATTGCTTGAACCCCTTTATATAGTGCTATTATCACCTAAGAACATTCTAGAGGAGGAATCTTCTAGAATTATAATCTTCTAAGAAGTCTTCTTACATTTATTATATCTAACTACCATAGTGGGCCTTATTTAATAATATAGTGGACCTAGTCCACCTTATATTGAATGGCCTCCACTATTATTACTATGGGCCCTCTGCCACCCCCTCCCCCTCCCGCCCCCCACTACCTCTATAGCTACCTAACATTCCATCCCCCTTATGAAAGCGTTGTCTTCAATGCTTGATGTACAACCATATACGAGGGTCCCATGGATAAGTGTGGACCATAGTGCTGAAGTAGACTCGAGAACCAGGGTCCAATTGAGAAATGGAAGCCACCATGCTGAAGTAGTCCAACCGTCATTGTAAACCAGGGTCTTATTTCCAATTGCTCATGTGAATTCCACACAGAAGATATCGGCACCCAATAACCAACTGGAAATGATGCTCCCAAGACTGACACCTATCATGTGGATCCAAATAAGAATATACATCCACATAGTGGGAAAGGGTCAAAGCTGAATCTGAAAGGAACAATATCATTGTAGAATATGCAAGGAGGACACTGGTAATCATAAATAGTTCTTGATGTGTCACATTGATGTTCTCTATAGAAGGTGGAGTAGAGTTATCAAATAAAAGATGGAAGTGATTGTCATCCCAGAAATCACAACTATCCATATACCAATCATCACAATCGGCCTCAAAATCATACCAAGTATATATTTTTTTATCATATTCATCACTGATATCTGCCATAATAAATCTCTCATGCATGCTATCCAATGAATCTTGAATACTATCAAATCTATCCTTGAGGTCGTTTGCCAGGTCATGCAATGTGTCATTCCATTGGGCTTTGAATGCTTCAGCTATCTGTAGAATTCCTATGAGGGTTTGAGAGGAAATAGCCATTGGAAACACCACATAAAATATATCAAAAGAAATCTTTTCAAGTAATTTATGCAATGGTATTGATCTGGTAGCAATCTGAGCACCCTATGAAAAGTTATGAACTTTGCAGTCCCGCAGTCGTCACGAAAATCCCCAAAAAATAATTGATTTTAAATCAGCGATATCTTCACTTCTAGAACTCCAATTTGGATGATTTTTTTTTTTAAATTGGGTAAAATTGGGTGAGGAACTCAGATCTACAATTTGTTTTGAAAAATTCATCCCCAAATGCTACAAAAATCAGAAAAATGACGCAGTCGTATGCGAAAAAAAAAAAAAACTGAAAAATTGCAGATTTTAAAATGCAAATAACTTGACTTTCCGGACTCTGTTTCAGACGATTTTTTTTTTTTAAATTGGGTGTTTTTCTGAGAGGAACTCAGATATACAACCAATTTTTTTTAATTTTGCACCAAAACCTATAGAAAGCATTTGTAATGTCGTGGCCCTCTTTTTTTTTCGAAAAAAATAAAAATGTTTGCCCACACTTCCTACCAAGGAAAGTGCTCTGATACCACTTATTAAGGACCAAAGACTGAATACAAAATCACCACAATAGATATACAAGAACAATATAGAAGGACCACACTTTCTTATATCAAAATCCTTGAGGTAGGGCAACACCATACAATGGATCCTATTATGGAAGGGATCCTCTCATGTTCACTTGCCTCTTCGAGGGGACATCCTCCTATTGAGCTACCGCTCCAAATACAACAATTATCTTCATGTCTCATCACATTGCTTGAACCCCTTTATATAGTGATACCATCACCTAAGAACATTCTAGAGGAGGAATCTTCTAGAAGAAGAACCTTCTAAGAAGTCATCTTACATTTATTATATATAAATACCCATTTATTATATCTAACTACCATAGTGGACCTTATTTAATAATATAGTGGACCTAATCCACCTTACATTGAATGGCCTCCACTACCTCTCTAGCTACCTAACATTACATTCCCCTTGTAAAAGTGTTGTCCTCAACGCTTGTTATGAGTGTGGGAAACCATATACCAGGGTCCCATGGATAATTGTGGACCATAATGTTGAAGAAGACTGGAGAACCAAGGTCCCATGTATAAATGCGAGCTATTATGCTGAAGTAATTGAACTACCACTATGAACCTAGGTCCCATGTCCAAGTGCTCATGTCAACTCCACGTTGAAGATATTGGAACTTGGGAAGCAACTAAAAATGATGCTCTAAATATTGACACTAAGGAGGAGTAGAGTCATCAAATAGAAAATGGAAATAGTTTTCATCCCAAAAATGACAACTGTCCATATACCAATCATCTCAATCGGCCTCAAAATCATACCAAGCATATATTTCTTGATTATATTTGTCCATAACATGCATTGAAATTTTGGACTCTTGAATACATTCATCTTGAATATGTTGCATTTCAACTTTGAACTCTTGAATACGTTTATCTAGAATATGTTGCATTTCAAATTTGAACTCTTGAATTGTTGTCTTAATGTTCATCGTGATTTGAGAACAGATATCCATCGGAAACACCATATATAATATATCAAAAGAAATCTCTTAAAATTATTTATCCAATGACACTTATTTGGTAGCAAATTGAGCACCCTATGAAAAGTTGTGAACTCTGCAGTCTCGTTGCCATCATGAAAAACCCAAAAAAATAACTAATTTTAAATCAACGATATCTTCACTTCAAGAGATCCGATTTGGACTTTTTTTTTTTTTTTAATAAATTAGGTGAAATTGTGAGAGGAACTCATATATGCAATTATTTTTGGAAAATTCAGCCCCAGCGACTACAGAAAGCAGAAAAATCACGCAGACATCCACGAAAAAAAAAAAAAAACCTGCAGAAAAACCCTGAGAAAACTATTGAATTTAAAATTCCTCTTACATTTATTATATATAAATACCCATTTATTATATCTAACTACCATAGTGGGTCTTATTTAATAATATAGTGGACCTAGTCTACCTTACATTGAATGGCCTCCACTATTATCACTATGCCCCCCCCCTGCCATTACCTCTCTAGCTACCTAACATGGTGTTGTAAGCTCGACAACTATGTGTGCATGTTGTAGTTGGCACCAAATTCTGTAGACCTCTAGGGGTCCAGACAGTCGTGGTGTGCTGAGGTGTTTTACATGCAATCATCTGCGTTTGTGCTTGGATCATTTAGTGTCTTAGAGAATACCCTATCTCAATGGTAAGAAAGTGTATAAATGTTCTAGTGCTCTTCCCTCGCCCTGTAGCTAGATTTTTCTCACTACCCATGTAACTCCTTATGTCTTCCAACTTCCCACAACTATTTGAAAAAGTGTGTCTATCTCGCTAGTGACTCCACATCTCGAGCCATCATTTGACAAGTGCATGATGACTATCTTCAGTGCTACTGAGTGTCCCCTATGTCAATGATAAAAAGTGTTTTAAGATTCTAATGATGCCTCCCCACGACCTACATACATACTCAACATACATGTGTATTCACCTATACATGGATGTAATAAAATTTAGAGCATTACATTTTATTATTATAATTTAGAAATACAATTCATATATACCTCCCTTGGCCATAGTTGCATTCATATCTACATTAAGCATTAATTAAACTGGGGAATATAATGAGGACATTACATCCCCCCTCCCATACAATTGTGCCTTGTCCTTGGTGCACAACACTGTGCCAATATACATGTACAAAATTTACATCACAATACCTAGAAAAATAAAACAAAAAAAAAATCAATTTCACAACTGTAACAGCACTTCCAACCATAATATCCTATTCCTCTCAACCTGCTGACCCAAGGAATTTACTCTCTTTATTTCCCTTAGTCCATCGGGTTGTACCATTATTTTATCAAGGCTCCCAGCATAAGTTGGCTAGGACTTTGAGATTGGGTTCTAGAACTCTAGTTGCCCAAAATGGAGTCTTGCATTCTTAGTTTTTGTTTTCTTCAAAATTGAAATTTTTTTTTACAGGTATTCCCCCCGCATAGTCTCCTCGTGCTCCCATGTAGCGTCTTCGAAACCTTAGCAGGTCCATTGGACCTTTACCGGGTTGATTGCTTTGTTCTAGAGCACACACATGAAATACATTATGCACTATCATGGATGTAGGAAATTCTAACATGTATGCAATTGGTCCTATCTTCTCTAAGATTTGAAAAGGCCCGGAGTATCTTGTTGCCAATTTTGGGAAACAAGCCATAGTTATTGAACTTATCTTAGCTTTCACTTTTTAAAATACATGTTCACCCACTTTAAAATCTCTGAAAAAGTTTGTTCTTGTTTGAGTAACTTTTATGCCTGTCCTGGGAAGCCTTTAAATTCTGACTGATCTTTATCATCTGCTCTTCCATTTCCTTCAACGAATCTGGCCCAATAACAACTATGTCTACTGGTTTATCCCAACTCACTAGTGTGTTACACTTCCTGCCATACAAGGCTTCAAATTGACTCATTTTTAATAATGCATGGTACCCATTATTGTAATCAAATTCAACTAAATTAATATAGTATTTCCACTTGGATGGTTGGTCCATCATATATGTTCTAAGCATGTCTTCAATTATTTTTTTGGTCCTCTCAACTTGCCCATATGACACTGGGTGATACATTGTACTAAGATTTAGATTTGTCCTAAAGCCTTTGAACAACCCTTTCTAGAAATTGGATGTAAATTTGATATCTTTGTTTGAAACAATTGCCTTGGGCAGTCAATGTAGCTTAACAACTTATTTCATGTAGATCTTTGCAATATTGGTTGCCTTGTGAGTAGTCTTTACTTGGATAAAATATGTAGTCTTAGTCAATTTGTCCACCACTACCATGATGGAATCATGTTGATTCACTATTATGGGAAATTTTGTAATAAAATCAAATGTAACTACATCACATTTCCATTATGGAATGGGCAATGGTTGTAATAGCCCAACTGGATGTCTATGTTCGCTTTTCACCTTCTGGCACTCTAGACACCTAGTGATGTAAGTAGCCACTTCTTTCTTCATTTCGGACCAAAAATATTGGCTCTTCATAGTTGCAATGAATTTATGATATCCTGGGTGTCCAACGTAGGGTAGATTATGCATTTCCCCCATCACTACATTTTTTAGCTCTCTGGAATTTGGCACATATACTTTACCTCTGTACATGAGGATCACATCCTCTCGTACCTCATAATATTTCAATTTTTATTGTAAATTGTCTTGTTGTAATGTTTCTTTTATTTTCAAATAGTGTCGATATGAATTTGATGCTTCAATAATTCTATCTTTCAGATCGGCCATTTACATGGTAATTGTTGTAGCATGGATT
Organism: Picea mariana; assembly: GCA_032191745.1. Taxonomy (NCBI): domain Eukaryota; kingdom Viridiplantae; phylum Streptophyta; class Pinopsida; order Pinales; family Pinaceae; genus Picea; species Picea mariana. The sequence continues at coordinate 75,442 of JASDQU010013542.1, read as the reverse complement.
TCATGTGCTCTTATGCTAAGTGCATAAGCCACCTGATTTTCTTTGCCTTTGATATGTTTAATTTTGAAGTCATATTCACTGAGAAATTTGAGCCATCTAATTTGTCTGGCATTTAATGTGGGATATTCAAACAAATGTTTCAGAGCACAATGGTCTGTCCTTAGTTCAAATATCCTCCCCATGAGGTAATGTCTACACATTTTTAGTGCATAAATAATGGTTGCTAACTCTAGGTCATGTGTAGCACAATCCCTCTCATGCTCTTTCAATTTTCTTGACTTGCGACATACCACATGAACCTTTTGTGCAAGGACCCCATCGAACCCTTCCTTGCATGCATCAGTGCACAGGACAAAATTTTCGTTTGGATACACAATGTTCAATATTGCAGCATTGGTCAAAATGTATTTCAATTATTGAATGCTTTCTTCACATTTAGAAGTCCATTCAAATTTAACTCCCTTCTTTTGCAAAAAAGTGACGGGGCTTGCAATTTTTGAAAAAACTTTTATGAATCTTTGGTAATACCCTGCAAGACCCATGAATGATCTAATCTCCATAACATTTCTAGGCATTGGCCATCCTCTAATGGCCTCTATATTCTCAGGATCAATTGATATCCCATCTACTAAAATTATATGACCTAAGTAATGAATATTTTTTTGATAGAAGATGCACTTACTTAGCTTGGCATACAACTTATGCTCTCTAAAAACTTTTAGCATCATTCTTAATTATTGCTCTTGTTCCTCTTCTAAATTAGAGTAGATGAATATATCATCTAGGAACACCATTACAAACTTGTCTAGGTATTCCCTGAACACTCCATTCATTAGACACATAAAACATGTTGGGGCATTTGATAGTCGAAATGGCACTACCATAAATTCATAATGCGCGTATCTTGTCTTAAATGTTGTCTTGTTGATATCTTCTTCATTTATCCTCACTTGATGATAACTTGATCTCAAGTCAATCTTGGAAAAGATTCTTGCACCTTTCAGCTAATCGAACAGATCATCAATCCTTGGCAAAGGATATTTGTTCTTTGTAGTGACCTTATTCAACTATCTAGAATCAATACACAACCTTAAGGTTCCATCTTTCTTCATTACAAAAAGAGCTAGGGAACCCCAAGGTGACACACTTGGACGCATATACCCCTTCTTTAGTAGTTCTTCAAGCTGCATCTACAACTCCTTCAACTTTGGTGTGCCCATTCTATAAGTTATTTTGGAAACTAGGGAAACTCCTCGCATCGAATCAATGGAGAAATCAATGTCTCTCTCTGGTGGCAATTCTGGAATCGCCCCAAAAACATCTCCAAAATTCTTCAAGATTGGATGGCCTTCAATGCTTGGCAATATATATTTAGTTGCCTCTTCCATATGGGGTGCAAAAATCTGGCATCCCTTCCTAAAACTCTTTTTCAACTGTATAGATGAAATTTCTCTAACAATTATAGCCCTTGGAATTTTTTGAACCTTACCTTCCTGCCCTTCTTCATCAAGACAAGTGATTGTCTTGTTGTAACAATCTTGGATAGCATAGTGTTTTTCCAACCAATTCATGCCATTTAGACAATCACATGAACCTAATGGTATGTTGTTCACATCCACCTTTTTGTTGAGCCCATTCATGTCTATAGGACAATCTTTAACCAACTCATTGATTTTCCTCTTAGTCCATGTGGATAATCGAACTAACTAAGATTTCTTATACTTACTCCTTTGCAAGTGAAATCTTTCAGCAATGTTAGAGTTTATGTAACTATGGCTAGCTACAGAATCAAATAAAATTGTTATGGACTAGTTATCAATCTTACCTTCCACTTCAATCATGGGGGATTGATACTCTATTTGCTTGTTGTCCAAGGTTTCATGTTTCCTCCCATGTCTTCCACTCTTTCGGCCTCCTAAATATTGTGGATAGTTCTCATCCTTTCTCTCTTGTGAGGGTAGTTCTTGTACAAGTGATCTCCCTCACACCCCCAACACTTCATGGGTTGTTGTCTTGGCTTTTTCCCAGATGAATTTTCCATCCTTAGTTCATTTTTGGATGATTGTCCTTGCTCATTTGCTTGGGAGTTATTTCTAAAAAAGGGTGGCTTAAAACCTCTACACCTTTGCTCCCTTTTACCCTTCATCTTGTCATTCCAATATTTTTGGAAAACTGGCCTCCCTCTACTCTTCTCATAAAGATGCTTTGCTCTTCTTATGGCCTCCTCCAAAATCTAGGGGTTATCATAGTGTATCTTATCACTGTAGAATGAGGGTAACCTAGTCATAAATCTTTGGATTTTGACATTATCATCCTTTATGAAGCCAACATGTTTTAGCAGCTCAAAGAACCTCTTCTTGTATTCATCCATTGTCATGTTTCCCAAATTGAGTTCAAATAACTCTTTCATCTTCCTTTCATAGTAATTCTATCACAAATGGTTATCTTGGTAATATCATTTGAACTACCTCTATGAGATCTTCTTCTCGTCGAGGTTCTTGGCTTTCTTAAGTTGATCCCACCACATGGATGCCTTTCCTTTCAAGTGGTATGTTGCAATTCATGTTTTTACCCTTGAGGGGTAATCATGTAGCTAGAGATATTTCTTTATTTCCAACGATCATGCCTTGGCCTCTTCACCCTTTCTATGCTCACCATTAAAAGTTGGTGGTTTGATTTTCTTGAGTTCGCCTTGCAAAATGTCTGACCCGGGCCTTCTTCTCTACCTCCTGACAGGAGACACACTTGGGCTACTCTCTGGCCCTGAACTTGCATAAAATCTCCTAGTGGATTGCCTCAGGGAATGATGGCACCTGCTCATACTCCTTGACTACATGCCATTCCCATGATCATACCTTCTGCTATGGGATCTGGATGATGTCACTTGTTTAGCACTAGTTGTTTGCTTTGTTCCTAAGTCTTTATTGGATTGCCTCTACAACATATTCATACTTTGAAGTATCTCTTTCTGAGATTTCATAATATTTTCATTATTTTCCCTATAGCTTTGCACTTCTCTCTGCATATTTCTCATACTTACAGGATCTTACCTAACTCTTATTCCATTAGACTCCATCTCAACATTTCCTATGTTGACATGCATACCTCTAACCTCCTCCTCATGGTTGTAATATCCCTAGGCATATTCCATAACTCCAATCTCCGTATAAGAACTAAAATTGTTTTCATGTACCTCTAATTTTGCAAGAAATGTGCATGTAATAATTATTGTTAGAACATGCATACTATAAAATATTTCATAATTAGATTAAAAACCATTCTTCATTTCAATTTATGAAGAAAATAAATGCACTAATCCAAAATCTATTTCTTTAGACATATTCCTCTTTGAAACAACTTTTCATTGTCTATATTCATGCCTCATTATGAGTTTTGAGCGAAAAGTTACAACCTTCTTGAGTCTCAATTTCCACTCATTACCATGTTGTTACTGCTACAAAAATCATTTTGTTATTTTCTGAAGAACTATAATTACTAATTCAAAATTATTTTTTGATATATGGTTTCTCCTCCTTGAGACCTTTCCATTGATTGTTGGTTTTCATAAATTCAAGCTCCGAGCTGATAGTTATGGTATGCGGAAGTTTAGATTGCTTCTCATTTTTACCCCTTACTACTACATGTGCCTTCACATCCATCCTATACAATTTTAGGTACCCAAATTCCAAATCAAGTTCCATAGTTGTCTTCTATGGTCCATGGAATTTCCATATACTGCTCGTGTGCCCCAAACCAACTTATGAGTAAGGAGTTATGCCCTCTAAAAATAAACTAGTGTCCAAAATATACCTTGTATTGTTTTAGTTGTAACTTCCTCATACTGGCTTTGTTTTGCGTTGATAATAGATCATTGAAAAGGTCTTTCTGATTCCTTTCATTTCAAGTAGTGAAGATTTTATCTTTCTAAGGTACACATGGTTCTCTAAACTTCAACTACCTAAAAACGTTTTTTAAGGCCTCAAAATTCCATTGCAAGTTGATGGCCTTCAAAACTGAAAATTTTCGTAGAAAATTCACTAATTTACTATTATAATAGCCTTTTAATATGAAATGTTGATCTTTAAATCAGGATAAATCCCAATTGTTGATCTGCTAAGCCTTTCCCAAGCCCACGAAAAATCTCCATTGTCAATCGTTGACTCAGAAGCAATCGAGACTGTTGATTTTCCAACATCTGAAACCCCATCAATGATCGACAATCAATGATTTCTTTTGGTGAACAAAAACACTTCATTGATTTTGTTGACCCGAACATCGATGATTGGTGATCGACAATTTCTCTTCACAAATAAAAACACTTCGTTTAATTTGTCAACCCGACTATCAACGATCGCAATTTCCTTTGGCAAACCAAACTTGTTCACAAATTTCTCCAAACCCCAATTGCTGCATTGGCGATTTGTGATTTCTTCAACGAAACCGACTTGTTCTCAAATTTTGTCAAATTCTTACCATCGACGATCAACAATTTCTTGGCTGACGTGGCATGGTACATCGATGTTGATATGGCACGACACTTCATCCTCCTCTTTCCCTTCATCAATGATCAACAATTTCTTTTGGATGAACCAAGCACTTTGTCGATTTTGTCGACTCGATGATCAATGATCAACAATTTCTCTCGGTCGAATGGAACACTTTGTTCATTTTGCCGACCCAACCATCGATGATAGACAATTTCTTTTGGTTGGAAGAAACACTTCTCCAATTTCATCGACCTGATCATCAATGATTTCTCTTGGTGAACTAAATTCACTCATGAATTTCATTGAACTTCGACACTTAGAAATTTTCGATCAAAATCCAAGATGAACTTGGGTTGTCGATCTCCAAGTAAAAAATGATCTTGACCGTTGATCCACGAAACCTCACCCAACTATGCCAATGAGTCTCAACCATCGATCTTCTCTATTATGCCAAACTCTGAAAATGGATCTCGACCTTTTATCTGCTTCATTTTGCCAAACTTTGAAAATGGATCTCGACCATCGATTTGCTCCATTTTTCCAAACATTGAAAACATTATAAGTTTGATCAATATAGGATGAATCTAGGCCGTTGATCTCAAAATTGAAAGTGATCCCTACCATTTCTCCATCAAACTTCGCCCAACTTCTTCAACTGCCATTACAACATAAATTTTTGACCTTCCAACTCGAATTAAACTCTGCAACCTGTAGATTGATGCCCTTAACCCTATCTATAATGCTCTCTCTCTATTTTAGGGCCTTTAGATATAATTAATTTCTATTGTAACGTCTCTTTTAAGTATGAAAAATTTTATATATATAAAGTAAAATTTATAATTCTGAAAGATAAGCAAGTAAGAAGTTTCATTCACCGCCATTTAGTTTGGGATTTTATTTATGCAATGAATAACTGGTAAATTGTTAGAAAAATAGGATCGCGGAGCAATAAAATAAAACAAATCTGAAAATAAAACACAGAAGATACACAATACAATAGAGACACAGATATATGTGGTTCACCCAGTGTGGGCTACATCCACCAGAGAAATTGCCAAGTCCTTCCTTTATTATTATCCAACAAATGAAGGGATACAACCTACAACACACTCGTAGTTAATTCATCTTCTTTCTCTCACAGTATGTTATCTCATAATACAATACTTGCAATGCTACATAGCCACAATACATTTCCCTCATAAAAGAGGGTTGCCTTCTAGGGAAAAAACCCTAACATAACTTCTATCGTCAGATCTACGACCTTATAATGAATGGTCCAGATTTACTGTGAAATTAAAATATACATTTACAAGGAAATTTTTCCTTCGGGGACCCACCTGCACCCGGACCCCGTAGGGGGGGTAACCCCCCCTGCACTCCCCCGCATGGAGGAGTGTACATTCTTCTACGGTGTAAAGTCTTCATGGGGTATAAACATGGCTAAAAACAAAGACCTCTGCATCAGGAAGATAATCAGGCTCCACAACCAACAATCTCCCACTTGGAGATTGATCTCAACAACTCCATCGCTATTGTATCTGCTGGAGTATGATCCTTCTTGGACCTGGAAAATTTCTCATCTTCACCTTCATGCTTGAAGACTAACTGAAACTGAGTAGGAACTCAGTTTCTCCCCGGTTACTCCCTTTGTTAACATGTCTGTAGGATTTTGGCTAATGTGAATCTTTTCCAACTTCAAATCTCCATCTTCAAATGGTACCTGAATTGTATATGCTTAGTCTTTGAATAGAAGGTTGAGTTCTTTGCAAGATGAATGGATCTCTCACTATCAAAGTAAAACCTGTTATTCTCCTGCTTCTTTCCCAATTCCTCCATGAAACTCTGTAACCAAATCATTTCTTTACTAGCCTCTGTAGCAACAACATACTCTGCTTTTGTTGTTGAAAGTACAACAACATTTTGCAGTTTCAAAATCCAACTTATTGTTGTTCCACCTATAATAAAAACATACCTTGTGGTGCTCCTCCTGCTATCTTTATCACCCGCCATATCTGAATCAACATATCCTTGTAGAATGGTGTCTGAACCTCCAAAACATAATGCATGAGTAGCAGTACCTCTCAAATACCTGAGAATCCACTTTGTTTCCTCCCAATGTTCTTTACCTAGATTGTTCATATACCTGCTCACAATTCCCACTGCATGCGCAATATCTAGTCTTGTGCAAACCATCACATACATCAAGATGCCAACTGCTGATGAATAATGGACCTTGGACATGTATTCCATCTCCTCCTGTGTCTTGGGACACATTTCCTTAGTTAATTTGAAATGGTTGGACAAAGGTGTACTAACTGTTTTGCATTCTACATTCTAAACCTTTCCACCACCTTCTCTATGTACTCACCCCGAGACAATGTCAATTTGTGATTTTTCCTATCTCTTGTTATTCTAATACCAAGGATTTTCTTTACAACACCCAAATCCTTCATCGCAAATGAATTAGCTAATTTATTCTTGAGCACATTTATATCCTACATATTAGATGTTGCAACAAGCATGTCATCTACATACAATAGCAAGATAATATAACATCCATTTTCTAGCTTTTTAAAATAAACACAGTGATCATAATGACATCTACTATAACCTTGTTTTGTCATAAACTTGTCAAACTTCAAATACCACTGCCTTGGAGCTTGCTTTAGGCCATACAAACTCTTCTTCAACCTGCATACCAAATTCTCCTTTCCTTTGACCTCATACCCCTATGGTTGTTGCATATAAATATCTTCCTCCAAATCCCCTTGGAGAAAAGCTATTTTTACATCTAACTATTCAAGATGCAAATCTTCTACTGCCACAAGATTTAAAATAGTCCTAATTGAATTCATTTTAACAATAGGAGAAAATATTTCATCAAAATTTATACCTTTCTTTTGTGCAAACCTCTTTACTACAAGTCTAGCGTTGTACCGCTTTTTTCCTCCATCTTCTTCCTTCAACTTGTAAACCCATTTATTCTGCAATGCTCTTTTTCCTGCAGGAAACTTAACCAAATCCCAAGTCTGGTTATTTACCAGGGAATCCATTTCCTCTTTCATTCCTTGCTCCCACTTCATTTTAGTGTCTACCTGCATTGCCTCTTCATAACATCGTGGTTCACCATAATCAATCAATAATAAATAATACAATGAAGGAGAGTATCGTTTAGGGGGTCTACTTTGTTGATATTATTGTAGCTGCGGGAGGCATTTACCTCCACGTGTAAACCTGACAAGGATAGAATACTCCGGGAAGCAAGAAGAAACCCTAATGAGTTGGCTAATAACCCTAGAAGACTTGTCGGCTCAAGAAGATAATTTATATTAGGTCATTAGCCTCCAAGAGAAGAAGTCGGCCCGAAATAATATTATATACTGAACAGACAGATACCCAGAATGAGAAGTCAGCCCTGACAGTTAGCCAGAATTAGTATAAATACAGGAGGCCAGTTCTCATTCTGGCAGGTAGTCTCAGAATTGCAATGCCCAGTCTTGTGCGCACTACAGTTGCCCAGTTTCTGCGCAAGTTTGGAGGAGATTTGTCGTTGCAGCTGCTGCAACTAGCAGTTACGCTTGGACTATCTCTTGGCTAGGGTTTGGACTATCTGATTAGCTCTTTGTGATGCACTATCCTTGGGGAAAGGTGCGCTACCCTTTGTTTGGCTATATAGCCTAGGGTTTGCTTATAGAGTGATTCTCTGTCAAGGTTAAGGTGCTCAAAGGGTGGCTTCGGCCTATGGTTGGGTGACAAGGGTATTGTCAATGGTAAAACGAGCACACATCTTTCATATTCTAACAGGTTATGGGCCCACACCTCCTTCATTTAGTCTAAACGCTGGAAGGAAACATAGCCACTGGGATATTGAGCTCGTTGAGGAACTGCCACTAGGGTTACTAGCAGAAGTAGCTTCCAAGACATTGTCGCTAGGGTTACTAGTAGGAGCAGTTGCAGAAACCTTAATCCTCTTATTGAGGCACCTTAAGTGAAGGGATTGACCTAATCTCCGAACAGATTAGTGCGCCCTAGCCTAGCGCATCTCCCAATACTCTTAGCAAGCCAAGATGTCAAGTTTCATTTTGTGGTCAAATCTAGGGTTTGACCAAGTAAAAGCAACCATGACTTATTCTATGAAGTCAAAGAACAAGTTAGATGGAGCTTCTAACTTCAAAGCATGGAAGACAAGGATCGATCTCATCCTTGCCAAGAATAAAGTGTTGGATATCGTGAAAGGAAAGATCGTGAAACCAGAGTTTGAAGAAGGGAAAGAGAAGGAACCACATAACGTTGCAGCTATGGAGAAGTTCAAAGACAGTGACATCAATACCATAGTGGATTCTATCAAAGACCACTTGATATCCTACATCTCCCATCTTGACTCATCGAAGAAGATGTATGATGCCCTAACAAACCTCTTCTTAGTTAGAAACATTGGACAAGTAATGAGTCTGAAGAATGAGCTCCGTAACATGAAGATGAATGCTGACGA
>JASDQU010013542.1:27522-43811 GCA_032191745.1 Picea mariana | reverse complement strand
TTGAGGGAGATGTGTAATTTCTTCCTCGCTCAACATGAAATGATACCAATGTAGATTCACTCTATCATGCATGAGAAAGATCAAATCCCTTTAGGTGCAAACCAATGAATCTACATTGTGGATCACTCCAAGTTGAGCAAGGAATTACACATCTCCCTCAACACACCAATGAAATGTTTTAACCATAAGAAATGTTTTGTGTTAATAATATTATATATAAAGTTGATTGAAATTGGTTTTGCGGTTTTGCGCCTCAGGTCGCATGAAGATCCAATCTTAGGCTACATGTGTGAGGGCCTCAGAACAAAACCCTAGCAAACCCTTCCCCCTTTCTTCCCAAGCCTTTTCCTCGCCGGACATTGACAGGAGTATGCAGAGGCTTTTGCCAAGTTTTGGTGATGTCAGGTGATCCCAAGTCTGGATTGTATCTCTTTACATACTCATGCCATGTGATATGGAGGACTTCGAATCTGAGGCATTGGACTATGGGCCCAGCCCTAGCATAAACAAACTTTTTCGCCCTCATGAGGAATTCATAGACGCTATAGGTTGCTTCGACTCTCACATTTCATCGCAGACCCAGGGGAAAAAATTAAATACGCTATCTGGTAATTTGAAGGACTCTTCTTCTCCCCCGTGTGATGGATCGTTCGATGGCGATCACATTCAAGTCAAGCATGGCAAGGTCATCCATTATCCTTCTCTATGGCTCTCTTTGAGTGCTCCAAATCAAAATATGGTGGAGGGTCCTTTTGGTAAGCTCATTGGCATTCCTGCGTTCCCAACTCGTTCTCGAGGCTTAACCAATTGTCTTAAGGAACGAAAGGGGTCCTTCAAAATGGTAGTAGGCGAGGATATTTTTGTCTCAAAAGTTGTTGATTTCTATGGAAGAACTCTTGTGGGCCATTTTTGTGGGAAGGCAACTAGGAATCTGCTCTTCGTCGCTGGATAGATTTAAATTGGAAGCCCATATTAGGGTATTCACTGGAGGTTCATATTCTAATCCGTGGTTGGTCTTGTTTCATTTTTAAAAATGAAAACGACAATGGAATGATTATGAGAGTAAACTCGAATTGGGGCCCATCGGGTTTAATTCTTAAGATGTGGATGGTTGATTTCGATCCTGCAAGAGACATTGTGGCGGTAAGAAAGATTTAGGCAATCCTTCCCGGTTTGCCTCTTGTTTTCTGGACGAAGGAAGCTTTGGAGGCGATTGGTAATAAGTTAGGCGTGTTTGTAGGTCTTGAGCCTTCATGGGAAACGAAAACCAATCGCAAGTGGGCCTGGATTCATATAGAGGTCGACGTGGGAGAAGGATTGATTGCAAGCTTGGACCCTATTCACAGAGACAGAATCTGGACTCAGAAAGTGGATTATTGGACAATCTTGTTTCGATGCTTTGGTTGTCATGAAATTGGACATACTCAAGCTCAAGTGTAAAAGGGTCTCGCCTCTTGTTTCCAGAAACCCTAAGGTCTAGGTCAAGAAACAGGACGAGGCTTATGAAGGATTATCGATTCAAGTCGTAGAGGAATCGTCGAGTCCTGGTAATGTCAAAGGTCGGACTCTGGACATTTCCAAGAATGCTCAAAACATCGACTCTCCAGGTATGATCCTGTCTTATGATCCCTTTCATGTTTCTTCCTCCCTTCCCCCCTCTTCCTCTCATCCTCTCCCTCCCCCTTCTCTAGCTCCCCTACCTCCCTCGACTCCCTCTCCTGTATCCCCCTTTTGATTCCCTCCCCTCCTTTGGAGATGACAAGAAAGGTGAAATTTGTTTCTATCGTTGAAGTGGGTAGGTCCAAAAAACTCTTAAGTTCTCCCAAAAAAATTATTACGACATGAGACCTGAGGTCCAAAGGCAAGCAAAAGTCTCAGTCTCTGTTGTAAGGGGTTTGGCTCAAGATCGCCCTCATCCCAATTATGTGGGAGGGAAATCGCACCTCCTCAAATCACAAGAAAAGGTTGTTTTGGAAATCAAAAGGGAGAAGCAAGCCTCGATCATCAGGTCCCTTACAGTGGTAATGCCCTTTCCTCCCTCCCAAAATGAGCATTCTCTCATTCAATGTTAGAGGGTTGGGGGGCGCCCTAAAAAACTTAGCTGTCAAAACGCTAATCAGGGCTAATTCCTTATATTATTCTCCTCCAAGAAACAATGTGTTCAGGGTCTAGAGAAAGAAGCATTCTAGAAACCTGGTTGAAAAATTGAAATTTTTGTGCCCTCGACGTAGATGGTATGTCAGAAGGTTTAATTTTGAGATGGGGACCCTCTTGTAAATCCCTTTCCAATCAAGCTACTGGTAAAGGATATAGGTTTTTCAATATTTGTATTAAATATTTATGGTTCCTACATTGATAGAATTCCCTTTTGGGAAGATTTGGCCTCTGCAAGAGCTTTCAACAATCAGTGTTTTATTGTTGGGGGTGACCTTAATTTCTCTCTCTCACGGAGAAATTTGGGGCGTGTTATCACCCCATAAATTATGNTGTCTTATGATCCCTTTCATGTTTCTTCCTCCCTTCCCCCCTCTTCCTCTCATCCTCTCCCTCCCCCTTCTCTAGCTCCCCTACCTCCCTCGACTCCCTCTCCTGTATCCCCCTTTTGATTCCCTCCCCTCCTTTGGAGATGACAAGAAAGGTGAAATTTGTTTCTATTGTTGAAGTGGTTAGGTCCAAAAAACTCTTAAGTTCTCCCAAAAAAATTATTACGACATGAAACCTGAGGTCCAAAGGCAAACAGAAGTCTCAGTCTCTGTTGTAAGGGGTTTGGCTCAAGGTCCCCCTCATCCCAATCATGTGGGAGGGAAATCCCACCTCCTCAAATCACAAGAAAAGGTTGTTTTGGAAATCAAAAGGGAGAAGCAAGCCTTGATCATCAGGTCCCTTACAGTGGTAATGCCCTTTCCTCCCTCCCAAAATGAGCATTCTCTCATTCAATGTTAGAGGGTTGGGGGGCGCCCTAAAAAACTTAGCTGTCAAAACGCTAATCAGGGGATGATTCCTGATATTATTCTCCTCCAAGAAATAATGTGTTCAGGGTCCAGAGAAAGAAGCATTCTAGAAACCTGGTTGAAAAATTGAAATTTTTGTGCCCTCGGTGTAGATGGTATGTCAGAAGGTTTAATTTTGAGATGGGGACCCTCTTGTAAATCCCTTTCCAATCAAGCTACTAGTAAAGGATATAGGTTTTTCAATATTTGTATTAAATATTTATGGCTCCTACATTGATAGAATTCCCTTTTGGGAAGATTTGGCCTCTGCGGGAGCTTTCAACAATCAGTGTTTTATTATTGGGGGTGACCTTAATTTCTCTCTCTCACGGAGAAATTTGGGGCGAAAACTCAAAGGCAGATATGCTGAGAGACTTCTTTAATTCCTACTTGTCTGGACATGGTATGGTGGATGTTGAACCTCTCAAGCTTGTGCCAACTTGGCACAACCAAAGGACTGGAAAAAATGAAGTAGCCAAGAGATTGGATATATTCTTGTTGTCAAAGGCCCTTTTGGAAAAAGGATTCCTCATCCACTCTTTGGTCAGTGAAAGAGGTTTCTCATACCACTGATCTATCACTCTGAAACTCAAATCTGGATCGGATTCAACCCAACCCCCCTTTAAGTTCAATCCTATTTGGATGGAAGAAGAGGACTTACGGGGCTTGGTTCGAAATAATTGGCATTGATTGTGTCAAGAGAATCATCTTCCTCTTATGCAACAGTTCGCAAAGAATCTGGATAAATTTTAAAAATCCATTAAAGCATGGCTACCCATATTCAAAGCTCGCAAACAAAGGCAGCTAAAGGAAGTAGAAGAAAAACTCAAGTTACTCAATTAAATAATTGACTTGGGACCTTTAAGTGAAGCCCTTTTAACGGAACTCGAAAATTTGCAAGTGGAAAGACACTCCATTCTTATGAAAGAGGAAGAATCTTGGAGGCTCAAGAGCCGAGCTCTTTAGCTCAAAGTTAGAGACAATAACACGAAGTTTTTCCACCAGTTAACAAATTATAGGAGGAACATTAATACTATATGGGAAATTAAAAACGAAGAAAATAGAGTGGTCAATTCTTTTGAAGAAAACGCTGAGGTCGGGGCTAGGTACTCTAGTCTCTTTTTAAAGCCCCAATCGAATGTTGAATTCGAGATATCCTCTGAGTGGTATCCAAGTTCTCGAAGGTCATCAATGAGGAAATGAATAATTCTATTGAAGAGGAAGTATTTGAATCAGAAGTACAACATGCTCTCTTTTCTATGCAAAAGGGGAAAAGTCTTGGTTCGAACGATTTCACAATGGAGTTTTATATGGGATTTTTCGAACTGTTAAAAGGAGATATTTTGTTAACCAGGGAGTCCCAAAGGATAGGTAGGATTTTGAGTTCTTTAAACTCTACTTTTCTCTACCTCATTCCCAGATAGCATGATTGTGACTCCCTTGGGGACTATAGGCCCATTTCTTGTTGTAATGTTGTTTACAAGCTGGTTAAAAAGATAATTATTTTAAGGCTCAAGCCAATTCTAAGTGAAATCGTAGAAGAAGAACAATTTGGATTTTTTGCACAACCGCCATATACATGATGTTGTGGCGATGGCACAAGAGGCCTTTCACTCGACTAAGCTCTCTGAGGACAAAAAAACTTTGTTTAAGTTGGATCTATCGAAGGCATGCGATAGAGTAAACTAGACTTTTGTGTGCCTAGTTCTCTTGTAAATGGGCATGTCTCTTCCATTGGGAAATTGGATTATGGGCTATGCGTATTATGCCTCTTTTGTTGTGTTAATCAATGGTTCGCCTTCCATATTCTTCAGAGCCTCCAGGGGATTGAGACAGGTATTTCCTCTCTCCCCTTTTCTTTTTCTAATTATAGCAGAAGCTCTTAGCCTTATGTTACAGGAGGCTAGAAAAACAAGAAGGGTCAAAGGTGTTAAAGTTTTTGTAAGAGAAGCCATCTCCCACATCCTTTTCCGTGGATAACATCTTCTATTGTACCCAAGGATCTCTCAATGAACTCTCTGAGCTCACTTAGGTTCTGGAGTTGTATTGCTCTACTACAGGTATGGAAATTGATTATGATAAGTCTTCATTTATCTTTCAAGCATTTGAGGTTCTTCCTAAAGCTGGATAAATACATAATCCAAGACTAAGGATGGTTAGCGAAGAAAATCAAAGCTCGGGTTTCAATATGGGTTAACACACTATGCTTTGCAGCTACAAGGTGAAAACGTCTGGACTCCACCAAATACTGACTCAAGATGTTCACAGCAAAGCATATATTTGGCCTAGTATTCGTCATATACATCAACGATCCAATAATTTGTCTATATAGAGTGGCATCAACCAACTCTGGCAAAGTATCAACTAGGAGCTTCAAATATGTTTCCATGGGTCTGTTCATGGCCTTACATTCCAACATGTCAAATCTCTTCAGTATTTCAACTACATACTTCCCTTGGTTAAAGAAGATCTTCTATGGGCTCTGCCAAACTTCAAGACCTAAGAAATAATGCATTGGACCTAGGTCTTTCATCTCAAACTCGTCAACGGAAAGCTTCTTCTTACAATCTGTGATGAGCTTTTCTTCTCCTGTCAAGAATAAATCATCCACATATAGTAGCAATATAATTGGCTCATCATTCATAACCTTGAAGTAAAGGTTAAGATCAGCTTTACTCTTGGTAAAGCCCAAGCTTGTCAAGAAACTATCAATTCTGCCATACCAAGCTCTAGGAGCTTGCTTCAAACCGTACAGAGTTTTCTTCAACTTGCAGACATGAGTCTTTCTATCTTCAACTTCAAACCCTTGTGGTTATTCTATATACACTTCTTCTTCAATAACACCATTTAAGAAAGTTGTTTTTACATCCATCTGGTGCAACTTCCACTTCATTTTCGCTGCAAGAGCTATGATAGTTCTGATAAAAGTGTATATGGCTACAGAAGCAAATGTTTCTTCATAGTCAATACCTTCCTTTTGACAAAATCCACGAGCCACAAATCTTGCCTTATATTTTTCAATACTTTCGTCTGCTGCATGTTTTATTTTGTATATCCACTTGGAAGATACCACATCTTTGTTCTTTGGTCTGGGAACTACTTCCCATACATCATTCTTCATAATGGACTGGTATTTTTCTGTCATGGCATCCATCCATTCTTTCTTTTGAATGACTTCTTCAAAGCAAGTAGGTTCCTTCTCTATGAGATCACACATCAAGCCATATAGTTGGAGAATGGCTTAGGCTTTTTGCTTTGTCTCATGGTTCCTTTTGAGGCACCATACTTCTTTGCATCTTGAATAAGTTCTTTCTCCCAAGTTGGCTTTCTCTTGTGAGAGATCGTCATACGAGGAGGTTCTTGAGATTCTATCATATCATGATCTTCTGGAATCTCATCATCAAGGGTAACTGTCACTGCCTTCACGGGTTCTACAACTTTGGGAGCTACATGTTCTTCATATACTTCTTCAAGCTGACATTTCTTTGATCTTTTGAGTGTTGCATCTTCATAAAATTTTACATATATGTTGATCTCAATATGATGGTAACCTGGTATGTAAATTTTGAAGGCCTTAGAGATCTCACAGTATCCAACAAATATTCCCTTATTTCCTGAAGGATCCAACTTAGTTATCTTTTCTTTTGGAATGTGTATAAATACTAGACAACCAAATATTTTGAGATGGCTTACTTCTGGCTTCTTTCCGATGAACATATCCAAACTCACTATAGGATAATCTGTTTTGAACATATATTGTTGTTCTTGCTCCTTCAGCCCATAAGTTCATTAGAAGATCTTGATCGTGAATCATAGTCGTTACTGCTTCCATAATTGTTCTATTCTTTCTTTTTGTTACACCATTTTGTTGAGGATTATAGGGAGTGGTGATCTCCCTTTTAATCCCGACATCTCTGCAAAACCTTCCAAATGCATTTGAAGTGTACTCTCCTCCATTGTCTGACCTGAGTATCTTGATTTTCCTTTCGAAGAGGTTTTCTACCAAGGCTTTGAATTCCTTGAACTTTCCAAGTACTTCATCTTTTGACTTCAAGAATTAAACCCAAGTCTTATGAGAGTAATCATCAATAAAGGATACATAGTATGCATACCTGCTTAGAGAGGTTGATGGCATCGAATTGCATACATATGAGTGGACAAGTTCCAGAATTCCTTCTGCTTTATTATCGCTCTTTGGAGAATGATTATTTATGTTATTTCCTTGTGCACATCCCTTGCATACACCTTCATGATCAGCCTTTAACTCTGGTAAACATGTAACGACCTTGCTTACATATGGTAAGGCTTTGTAGTTGATGTGAGCTAGTCTTCTAGGACAAAGTTCCCAAGGACTTTCAGTAGAGTGAGTCAAAGCTACATCTTTGTGACCCTTTAACTTGTACAAACCACCTTCTTCTATTCCAATAACAAATGCATCTTCTATAGTTTTTCATTTAGACCACATAAGAACTTCACCATCTATGAATGCAACCCCAAAACCTTTCTTATCTAGGGCTGAAATAGAAAGCAAGTTCTTTTTCAAACTTGGTACATATAGTACATCCTTCATTCTCATCGGAGTTCCTGAATCAAGTTTGTAGGTGACTTCTCCCAATCCTTTGATTGGGTACTGATAGTCATCTCCAAGTGAAACTTTCTAAGGGGAGTCCTTCTCTATAAGGTTGGAGAAAGTGTTATTTTGACTTGTCATGTGCTTAGAGGCACCACTATCTATGAGCCAAGTATCATCTCCAGCTGTCACGGATCCTGAGAGAGCAGAAAACAAAACATATTCTTCCATCTCTTCTTTAGCTAACTTGTTGGGTGGCTCATCATCTTCAGTTGCATGGGCATGATGTCTTTTGTTACTTCTCTTCTTGTATTCTTCCCTTCTAGCAAGACAATTCTTAGAAATCTGTCCCATCTTATCGCAATGATAACACTGGTAGGAGGAGAAATCTTTTTGCTTTCTTTGACCTATGATATTTCTCGAATCTCTTCGGAGAGTGAGACTCTTTATGAAAGTGAGTCTCCTTTTGAAAATCAGACTTTCCCTTTCCACCCTTAGCATGAACAGCTAGGGCTTGATCTTCATCTCTTAATAGGACGACTTCTTGATTGGCCACTCTTGCTTCTTCTTGAACACATTCTTCCCATAAACTATCAAATTGGAGTTTCTCTTTTTTTGCACAAATAGTTTGGATGAATGCATCCCAAGGTCTTGTGAGACCATTAAGAGTTGTCATCATGAATTCATCTTCATATAAGTTGTCTCCAATTGTCTCTCATTATTCCTTGAATTGAGAAACCCTAGAGAAATAGTCTTGCACTGTTTCTCATTTTTCTATCTTTGTATTCTTGAGTTGGGTTCTCAAGTTCATCTTACGGTTGATGTTCTTTCCTTCATACATTATGGTTAGGGCATAAAACATGTCTTTTGGAGTAGTCTTAGTAGACACTTGAGGGATCAAGTGGTCTTTAATGGAATCTGCAATTATTCTCTTAGCCATAATCATATCCTTCTTGTACTTCGCTTTGGTTGCATTTTCTTCGGGTTCCGGTACATTTTCTTTTATGAATTTTGCAAGGTCATTCTCTTTAAGAATGAGTCCAATTATGTTCTTCCGAGCACGAAAATTTTCCACACCTTCTAACTTGTCAACAAGCTTGGTGCTTGCAGACATCTTGACCTGGAGCTAGAAAAATGACCAGAAAATGAAAGTGCTCAAAAAATGAAACTGAGCTTACCAGGAGATGCGCTGGGATAAGGCAAGTTTGTTGAAGCTGATTGTTTTTTAAAAAAACAAGTTTTACCCCTTGAAACTTGACCTGTACAATTTTGGATTGGTACTTCTGGTAGTGGTTCCTTGGTTTTCTGATACCATTCAAAACTAGGGTTTGACTTTCCAGAGAATCTAGCCACTGAAAAAGTTCGCTCAAGCTGCCAAAAGATGCGCTGGGGAAAGGTGCACTTCCCAAGGTGCTCTTTGGTCAAAAATTCATCTTCAGTAAGAAGCCTTAATTTTCTTGTATGACAATAGAAAGATCCAGACAACAACTAAAAGGTGCTCTATTCAATCAAGCTCTGAAAGTTTTTACTGTTATTATTAGGTTGTTTCCAAATTACATGAGCATTCAATGCATTTCCAAAACAACAATATAAAGAAGATCACTGAAAGAAACACAATCACAAGGTACACAACATTTTATCTTGGGAAACCCTCATGGGAGAGAAAACCCAGCAAAAGTTTCCTCAATAATAGATTGTCGATACAATGCCAAGACTAAGACCAAAACACCAAAGACAAACCAAGACTGAGTATGCGCCTATCTTCTCCTTCCTCCTGCCACTGACTTCAAGATGTGCGCACTAGATGAGTGAGTAAGTGTGTGTAAATGAGACACCAACCTCACATATATATACAAGTGTGAGATGGCTCTAGGGTTGTGTCTCTTCACTTGGTTGAGCCGACTTCTACTAAAAGTGGTTAAAACCACTTTATAATTACTAGGGGCCGACTTTACAAATACCACTATACAAATACCCGACTTAATCAATCCGTAAAAGGGGATTTGATCTATAAAATAATAAATCAAATATAATTAGAATATTCTTCAAAGTTACAATATTTCAACACCTTAACCTCTTCCACTCTCCCTATTGCCTCTTACTCCCTCATTCTGATTTCTCTTCCTGGCTCCCCATCATGGAACTCTATTGAGGAGCTCTACTCTGTCGGCTCTGAGGATACGGCCATAGGTTTCCATGTTCGAACTATAAACATTATGGCCAAAGTGTCGAGTGGTTTCAGTCTTGGTGTTGAAACAGACCTTGAATTTTTATTTTTTAAAGATAAAAAGTTGTATTTTTTAGTCTGTGTATTTTTCAAATTTCATAAAGCAAAAATTTCATCACAAATGAATTCGCGATACCTTTCATGGTTTATTGCTGGACAAAGAATGAAAAAAATCAAAATAAACATAAGTTTTCCAACACTTTTTCAAACGATCTTTTAAACGGGCAGTAATTTAATTTAAGGAATTTTAGTTTAAATCGGAATATCGGGATTCGGAGTTTTGCATGAAGAAATGTTTAATGTAAATTGAATTGCAAAATCCCGATTCTCGATTTCCCGACGCTTTAAAACTCAATTAAAATGTAATTTACTTAATTCAGAATTAATAAGGGTTTAAACATTAATTAATCACGTCGCAAATCGGGATTCGGAGTTTTGCGTGATCAAATAATCTTGTCATCGCATTTCCCGATTTCGCGATACATTTAATCCTTAAGTGAAGTTTTGAATTAATCTAATTACCGCTAAGCATGATTAAGAGTTAAATAATTACATCGAGATTCACGATTTTGGGAGAAGCAGATTTCATGTCATCAGATTTCCCGATTTTTCGATCCCCGATTTTTCCAATTAACGAAATCCCGAAAAGGACTAATCCGGATTAATTAAGATAATAAAAACGTTTTAACTTAAATAATACATCGCGATTTCGGCAATCGGGGTTCTTCGATAACATTTTTCCTCGACATCAAAAGTTCTGAAACTCCGATAAGAATGTTTTCAAATTTAATTCAAGATTAACACTAATTAATCATTCGTATAAACAAGGTTTAAAGTTAAACTTTTTATGAATGATCTTTAATGCGGCAATTGTCCTATTTGGTAAGTTTCTGTTATATTTGAAAATACTGGGAAAGCTCAAGTACAAACATTAAATGTATATCTTCGGGAATATCTTTTGCATTAAGAACCTTAACTTCATAACAGAGGTACAAATCTCAATTCTTTTATGATATATTCGAAGTAAATTTTGAAACGTCTACATTATCATTTCGAAGCTAAATTCTTCTTTGTTACAGGTCTTCAAGTGAACACAGAGTTATGGCACCCGAAAGGCTTCGAAGAAAAATGAAGAGCAACTAGAAGGTGATATTATTTCCGACACTATGGCGTCTGGGGTACACTCTGTCAAGTCATGGAATGGAATTTCTGAAAAACTAGAGGATGAGCTTAAATATCCGGCCACTGATTCAGACAATCACCTCCAAGATATTGCCGAGACTGAGCTTCATAAAGTTGTTGCACGTCCAAGACTTGTGGCATATACCGATATGATCGCCTGGGCTCTGGATAAAGTAGATGTCCCGACCAGAAGTATTCTGAACGAGCAAGGAGCTGTCATCGGCTCATTCAGGCCTGAACATATTCAAGTAATGTATAAACTCTCGCCCAATTATAGACACACTTATAATTCTGAGTTTTTAGCTGAGTTTTTAGCCGAGTTTCAAAGAAAAGAGTGCATTGAAGGTGGTCAAACATACCCTGACATGATAAAATGATGGGCCAGAGATGAAAACAAGTTTAGGGCTGATTTACATGGAATTTATGCCACGGCTTCCTTAAATGAATATATGGTTTATGTAGCAATGATGTTATGTAAACTGTTTGGGAAAAAGGATCCTTGTCATTTTAATGCAGACTGGACACCTTTCCTAGAGGAAGTTTCAGAGGGACGCAGTTTTAATTGGCACAAAATTCTGTCAGATAACCTTACATCAGAGGTTATGAATTACAAAGCAGCTAGGTCAAAAGGACAGCCAGTGTCTTTTTATATGTCAGCTTATATCATGGATGCCATTTGCTTTATGACTCATTTCCCATTAATGAATTGGAGTTGGAATGTTTCTTGCCCAGAGCCTGTTCATAAGTACCACTCAGCTCTCTGGGAAGAAAATGCAAAAAATGCTTTTTATGAGGTTTGTCATTATGTAATTATTCCGCTGCACAAAATATTCTTTGGTTGCGAACCTCCTTGCATTTCACATACCATCATAGAAAACCTCAAGTCAGTTGTTGACTGGTTCATTGAAGAAAATTTCTCCTATGTTAGGGTTTATGGTTGTTCTATTCCGCCTCACGCACTCCCAAAAATTTTACCAGACAGGTTGATATGTAGAGAAGTGGCTTATCAGCTAATCAATGGTGGAATTGGATTAGAATTAAAAGCTCAGCAGAAAAAAGCATGGCCATCTTTTCCTGTTTATATAGGAAAAATCGTTTTATTAAACATAGGCCATTCTAAAGCAGAAGCCGAGTCGATGGAGGAAGTGAAATTAGCAAGTATAGAGCACAGGAAACACGACCCTTACCAAATAATCAGTCGACATTTCACACAATGTAGTTTGAAAGCATATGAACATGAATTTTCAGTTTATGATGATGTTTTTAAAAATGCTAAATCTTATGAGGAAGTACAGAGCAGAGTGCAAACCTTGTCATTTGATGCACAGGTGGGGTTTGCATCTTTTCAAAGAAATAGACGATGATGTCTGCCAAAGATTTTACAAGGTGAAGTATCAACTTCATTACCAGAGCAAGAAACAATTCCTCCAGGGTTTGAGACTGAAATTCAGGATAAGTCAAGTGAAAAAGATAAGCTGAACGATCCTGAAGTATCTCCTCAGAATACAGAGGGTTCTCAGACCAAAGAACCAGAAACAGGAAAGGGAAAGGGACGGGAAACAAGTCCAATAGTTCTGGATGATATTCCAGAAAATGTTGGAGGAGCAGCTTCAAAGGAACTTGGCAGTCCTATCACAGCATTGACTCCATTACAGTCTACTTTCGGAACCCCTCATGAAGGAGTTTTATATGTAAGTGACTTAGAGCCAATCACCAGAGATGAAATCCCTTCATCTGATTATTTTTTCAGTAAAAAACGGAGAGCTGTCTTGAAACAGGAAATACATCCTGTAGGAGAAAGAACAATCAAAAAACATAAAATTATCATTGATGGAAGGAAACTAAATGAAGGAGAATTCGCTACAGAGCTAGCAGGAACTATGGGTGCTATAGCATCAGCCAATATGTATTCTGTAGGAAATCTAACCACTATGCTAGAGCAAAAGGATCGGGAAATAATGCAGCTGCAGGACAGATTAAAAGAAAATGAAAGAATTATTGGCTGGGGAATACAAAAGGGTCTAGAACAAGCTAGACTCAAAGACATTCAAGAAATCCAAAAGTTGAATGAAAATTTGAATGAAGCAAAACACATGATACAGGTTACTCAAGAACAAGTTGAAAAATTGGGCAATGAAAATAAATCTCTGCAAGATAAAATTATTTCAATTACTAATCAAGTAATTGAAATAGAACATTTCAAGACTAAAGCATCAGAGATATATAAAAACATCGAGGAAGAACAACAGAAAATATTTTGTAATCTGGAAATCATTCAGAATTATTTTCAAGAATCTAATAGGTCTATGGAAAAGGTAGTGCAAAAAGAAAGAGAAACTAAAGCAGCAAGGAATTCTTTTCAAAAGGTAATAACTTCTTTACAAAAAGAAGAAACTGGAAAAACACAGAAATTATCCATTTCGGAGCAGTTAAAAGGAGATATAATGATAAAAGTTTGGGAAACAAAGTTGGCAGAATATAAAAGAATTACAAAAGGAATCAATGAAGATTGTCAAAGGATCTTCAATCTTATTGAAAAAGATTCAGTAAATATCGGGACAGATGGTCTTTCTGAGTTACTAGGTGAAGTCAACATTACCAGGTATCAGCTCAAATCAAAAGAAGAACTTGAAGAAAAGAAAGCAGAAATCTCAAATATTAAAATGGTAAACATTGCAGAAATAGATAAATGGATGATAGCTTCAAGTTCAAGGTTGGAAAAGGTTAAATTCACAGAAAAAACAATAGCCTACAAAGAAGTTTTTTCTCTTTTGAAGCAAATGAAGTACCTGAGGCTCCAAGGATTTTGGTAAACTTTTTGGGGAAATATGTTCAATGCGTTGAAGCAGAAAAATGAAGTTCATCAACGCAAATTTAAAGTTTTGTAAATATTTTTATATTTTTAGAATTTTGAAAGAAATTGTAAACGGTTGACATTAGTTTATGTAACCATAATATTAGGAGGTTGGTTAGTTACCAACGAAAAACTTTGATAAGAAGGTATAAATATAATTTCGAAAGGCGGAAAGAGGGCTTCAGAATTTTGGGAGAAGACAAATTTTTGTAATATCAACTTTGAAGTTCATCGGAATATAAACCGCAAACAAGATTCTGGATCCTGCAATTTCGTGACTATGTTTCTTCCCCTGTTTATCATATTTTGTTAATTTTTCCTTTTAATGTGTGTTTCTAGCAAGTAAATCAATTTGAGGTTATATACATTGTTGTTTATCATTTCATATTGGTTTGGATGTTAAAAGTATTACAGTCTTTCCTCTGAAATTACTTTAGTGATTTTAAGCCCTGTAAAACCTTCTGTTCCTTAATATTTCACTTTGTTAGAAATCTTGTTTTTCTTTCATCATTGTTAATGGGAATATAAGATTATTTCTAGATAAAAGCCTTATATCTCTCTGTATTGTGTTTCATTGTTTACAATTTCAAAATTGTCACAAAACCAGGAAACGGCCTTGATTGTGTTTTTACATTACTGTTTTAGATTTCAAAGTTATTCTCATTAATATCAACTCTGAAAATCTGAAGTAACCAATTCATAAAAAACCATTTTACAAATCTTTAAAACCCTATCACCCATGACAGTCCCTAGTGGCAGACAACCTAACGTAGAACCTGGTCTTCAGGATCAAACCAGCATAGCCCTAAACTTATTTAACACTATTCTGCAAATAGCTACCAATAGGACTAAGTTAGAAAGATCATGGACTGCAATTGAACGTGACATAAGCATCCAAGAGCAACGGGAAGCAAGACAGAGACAATTGAGAAACTAAATCTGATCTAGTCTTTCTTTGTTTCTTCTTTTCAAAACCTTTTTTTGGATGCCTTGACGGTATGTTTTATAGCCTTAAAACATAAACTCAGGAACAACACTTGGTTCGAATCCTAATGTGCACAAACCCAAAAATGGTAGAGGGAGCATCACACATCTCTCAAAGGAACAAATCCATGCCCTAGTCGACATCGCATATGGCAAACAGTGTTCCATTTTCGAGGCCCTTAGAACAGCTCATGCCCCTGAGGGCGTTCCCCCATGAAGTTTCTCTCTTTCCATTGTAGGGGGGTTGTAGGGGGGTGGCAAGCTCCCAGAAGAAACTCACCCTGAAGCAGTTGACTGTCTTGAATCAACTCAATGTTATTCTCCTCCAAGAAACGATATCTATTGAGGTCTATGTGACTCAGATGTTGGATTCATTATTGCCATCTTGGAAGTTCATAGGAATTGATGCTAACGATCATTCTAGGGGATTGGCGGTTGGATGGAATACTCGGCTAATGAAAGAAATAAACCCATGGGCCCTTGACTCTCTCCTCAAGAATAATCTACTCTAAGTTGAGAATCTTATCCTGGAAGATCTAAACTTCTCCTTGGGGGAAGATGAAGTTTGGGGCCCTTCTGCTCGATCGAATCATCAAACTGAATTGTTCACTCACCTCCTTATTGAGAATGGCCTCATTGATATTGCTCCACTCAAGCTCCTTCCCACCTGGAGGAATATGAGGTCGGGTGAAGCCCGTGTGGCAAAACGACTTGACCACTTTTTGGTCTCAAAATCTCTTTTGGATCTTCCCTTATAGTTATGTCAATGGATTGGTAGCAGGGGTGAATCAGACCATTCCCTAGTGTGGTTTGAAATTGAAGGGGATCCCAAGAATTTTGCCATCGGTTTTAAATTCAATGCAACATGGTTATTCAAGGACGACTTTTAGAAAATCTTGAAGGAGAACTGGGTTGGCTATAATCTGAGCACTGACCTCTCTATGGTTGTCCAATTTGTGGCTAAGCTAAAGAAAATAAAGCAGTCGATGATCCCATGGGCTCTTACGAAGCGGGCCAGTGAGGAGCGAAAACTAAGACAAACTGAGGCACAGCTTGATCGTATCTCTCACTTTGTTGATGGTGGATTTATCTCGATGGAGGCTAAAGCAGATCTGAAGGCTCTGGAAACCCATCGAAGGAAGTTGTTGGATGATCAAGACGTTGAATGGCGTCTAAAGAGCAGGGCCATCTGGTTGGATAAAAGGGACGAAAACACTAAATTCTTCCACGCCTTTGCAAAAGGTAGGAAAGCGTCCAACAATATCTAGAAGCTTAGCGACCAGGGGGGCACTTATGTCTCTTCTTTCGAAGGCCTGGTCCAGCTGGGAAAAAACCATTTCCAAACACTTTTCAAAGCAGACCCGAGAACCAATATTGCAGACATTACAAGGCCGGCACTTTACATTCCCAGCTTAATTGATGAGAGGCAATAGAGATCTATTTGTTGAAGTTAATGAGGAAGAACTCAAAGAAACACTCCAC
>JASDQU010013542.1:17048-27502 GCA_032191745.1 Picea mariana | reverse complement strand
AGACCCGAGAACCAATATTGCAGACATTACAAGGCCGGCACTTTACATTCCCAGCTTAATTGATGAGAGGCAATAGAGATCTATTTGTTGAAGTTAATGAGGAAGAACTCAAAGAAACACTCCACAACTTTCAAAAAGATAAAATTCTTGGTTCGAATGAGTGGATTGTCGAATTTTATTTGGGGTTCTTTGAACTCCTTGGTGTTGACCTACTAAAAGTAGTCGAAGAATCCAGAAGGAATGGGAGATTGCATGCACCTATAAACTCAACCCCAAATAGAGCGAGCCTCTAAACCTATTTCAGGCCTATTTCCCTGTGCAATTGTCTCTACAAAATTGTGGCCAAAATCACTGCTCGAAGGTTAAAGCTCATTCTCTCAAACACTATCTCTCAAGAGCAATTTGGTTTTCTGGAAGGTCGTCAAATTCACGAAGCGATTGAAACGAGGCTCAGGAGGGCCTCCATAGTTTAAAGACTTCCAAATCTCGAGGGGCTATTCTGAAAATTGACTTATCCAAAGCTTTCGATCGGGTCTACTAGTCCTACATCAGGTTCCTTACTCAACTGGGGTTCGAAGTTCCCTTTATCAAATGGGTGATGGCATGCATAACCTTTATCAAATGGGTGATGGCATGCATAACCTCGATATCTTTTGCAATATTCATTATGGGGTTGCCTCTCCTTTCTTTCAGTCCGAGCATGGCATAAGACGGGGATGCCCTCTTTCTCCTCTATTATTTATGTTGGTGGCAGAGGGTCTTAGTCGTGCTATTGATCAGGCGGTTAGCTCGAGGGACTTTCAAGGCATATCAGTGGCCCCTAGCCACATAATTACTCATTTACTCTTTGTAGATAATGTGCTAATCTTTTGTAGTGGGCGACCTAGAAATGCGGAAAAACTTGCAGATATCATCAGCTTGTTCCGAAGGACCATTAGGATGATAATCAATGCTTAGAAATCTACCATTTCCTTTACTGGCATGGAGGTGAAGACTGTAGATTTCTTTCGATCTCTCTTTCCCTTTTGGAGGGAACAAATACTTGGGGTTCCAGCCAAAATTAAATGACTATCAAAAGGTTGATTGGTGCTTGCTTCTGGCAAAGTTAGAAAAACAACTAAAAGTCTATAGTTTCAAGTGGTTGTCAAGGGCAATAAGGCTCATCTTGGCCAAATCTATTTTGGAAACTATCCATGTCTACTGGATGTCCCTGGCCTAGATTCCTAAAGGGATATTGGATAAGGCCAGACAGATTTGTTTCCGTTTTATATGGTTCAAACCTCAGGATCAACACACTCCACCTTGGGCTAAGTGGGATTGTCTCGCCCGCCCAAAAGCCCTGGGTGGTTAGGGCCTAAAAAATATTTTCATGTTTTCAAAAGACTTGGCAGCAAAAGTTGGATGGAGACTTCTTTCGTCTGCCAACCTTTGGACCTTAGTGGTGGAGCACAAATATATTCGCCTGAATTCTTTAGAACCCTGGATCCGGAAACCAATAAAATCTCATCCAAATTGCTCAATTATTTGGAAAGTTGTTAACCAATAAAATCCCATCCAAAGTGCTCGATTATTTGGAAAGTTGTTATCTCCTCCTTTCCAGTGGTTGGTAATGATTTAGCCTAGAGAGTGGGCAAAGGTAATCATGTCTGAATAAGGATTGATCCCTAGCCAGGGTGTGGAATTGCTCATATTTTGCCTAATAATTTAATTGAAAGGCTCCACATGCAAAATATTCATTTATCATCTCAAGTGGCAAACCCAGACTCCACCTCCCTTTGGAGGCAAGGATGGATGAGTTCACTAATGTTGGGCTTGGTCGGTAATCTTTCACAATTATGGAACAATTATATAACTGCGCTCTGAACTGGCCATATCAGAATTATCGAGAGAGAAGATAGATTTATCGAGAGAGAAAATCAACTGGTGTGGTAGAAGGCTCCTCATGGGGTATATACCTCAAAATTGGGTTATGTTTCATTAAACATTGAGCTCATGCAAAGGGAGCCAAGTTGGTGGTGGTGTGGCCTGTGGAAGCTAAAATGTCCTCATAAGGCTAAGATATTTATGTGGTGTGCCATTTACAATAAATTTTCTATTTGGGAAAATAGGAGGAAATGTAGTATAAGATATTTATGTGGTGTCATTTACAATAAATTTCCTATTTAGGAAAATATGAGGAAATGTAGTATAGTTGGTCGTGGTTGGTGTCCCCTAGTATAGTTGGTCGTGGTTGGTGTCCACTTTGTAAAGGAGATAATGAAACAAGCATTTGCCTTCTCATATCATGCTCCTTCACCAAGCAAAAATTCTTGTTTGGAAAAATATGAGGAAATGTAGTATAGTTGGCCCCGGTTGGTGTCCCCTTTGTAAAGGAGATAATGAAACAAGCATTCACCTTCTCATATCATGCTCCTTCACCAAGCAAAAATTCTTATTTGGGAAAATATGAGGAAATGTAGTATAGTTGGCCCTGGTTGGTGTCCCCTTTGTAAAGGAGATAATGAAACAAGCATTCACCTTCTCATATCATGCTACTTCACCAAGCAAGTCTAGTCTGGCTTAAATTATCAGCTCTTCTAAATCAGGTGGTTGCTTGGGAGGGGCCCATAGTGGAGTTGGCTTGGCAAACTTAGTTACAAGTTCCTGCCCACACAAGTATTAAAGTTATACGTCTCATTGCATGTCGAGGTATCTAGCTGGCCCGCAACAAAAGACATTTTCCAGGACTTGCCCTCCCTTCCAGAAATTATTGTTGCTCGAACTCTTGATACTCTCCCATTTCCCTCAAGGAAAAAACACCCCTGCCATCCGCATTACTCACCCTGAACTCATATAGATCGCACTAGCCCCTGGGCCTATTTTGATGGCGCCTCTCAGAGTGAAAACCAACAATGTGGTGGGGGTGTTATGTACCTCATGAACACTTCTTCAAAATTAAAATGGGTCTAGGTCAGAGTACCAACAACTTTGCCAAACTTATGGCCTTAAAAATTATGCTTCAAATTGAAGGAGAAAAGGGGGTCAGATCCATCCCATTGTTTGAAGATTCAATGAATGTTATCAATTGGTCTTGAAAAGCACAAATATGTCATAATATATTTTTGCTGCCTATTTTGGAGGAGATTTTCATTCGACTCGACTTCTTTTTGGGGAATGGCACATTATTGAATCTGTGGGTGAAGATGCATATGAGTACTATCATAGGCCCTTCATAGAGGGCATGGTTCAAAACTTCTGCTTCAATTTGCTAGGGAAAAGGGGGTCAGATCCATCCAATTGTTTGAAGATTTAATGAATGTTATCAATTGGTCTCCAAAAGCACAAATATGTCATAATATATTTTTGCTACCTATTTTGGAGGAGATTTTCAGGTTTCTAGACTCATTTGATTCTTTCACGCTCAAACATGTTTACAAGGAACGAAACCACCGAGCAGATTCTCCAACAAAAGCAGGGACTCAGCTTCCTTTTGGAGAATGGCACATCACTGAATCTGATGCATATGAATACTATCATAGGCCCTTCATAGAGGGCATGGTTCAAAACTTATGCTTCAATTTGTTGGGGAAAAGGGGGTCAGATCCATCCAACTGTTTGGAGATTCAAAGAATGTTATCAATTGGGCTCAAAAAGCACAAATATGTCAAAATATATTTTCGCTGCCTATTTTGGAGGAGATTTCCATATTTCTAGACTCATATTTGATTCTTTCACACTCAAAACATGTTTGCAGGGAACAAAACCTGCAAGCAGATTCTCTAACAAAAGCAGGGACTCGGATTCCTTTTGGGGAATGGCACATTACTGAATCTGTGGGTGAAGATGCATAAGTATCATAGGCCCTTCATATAGGGCATGGTTCCTTTTAGGGAATGGCATATTACTGAATCTATGGGTGAAGATGCATGAGTATCATAGGCCCTTCATATAGGGCATGGTTCAATAATTCTGCTTCAATTTGCTGGGAAAATGGGGTCAAATTCATCAAACTGTTTGGAGATTCAATGAATGTCATCAATTGGTCATGAAAAGCACAAATATGTAATAATATATTTTTGCTGCCTATTTTGGAGGAGAATTTCAGGTTTCTACTCATTTGATTCTTTCACACTTTTACATGGAACAAAACCAACTAGCAAATTCTCTAACAAAAGTAGGAACTCAACTTCCTTTTGGGTAATAGCACATCACTGAATCTATGAGAGAAGATGGACGAGTACTATCATAAGCCCTTCATAGAGGGCATGGTTCAACCATATGTATCATGTTCGGCCATGTTTCTGAACACTCGTTCTGAGTTTTTTATGTTGAATGGATCCCCTTTCCACATATGATTTTCAGTTTTTATGTTAAGTCTATTGCTATTGTATTTTCTCAAATGTATTTTTGGCACTAAATGACATCGCTTGATGATTATCTACTGGCTGCAGCCATGAACCCTCTGTGCTCATATGTTCTCATAGATGAATTGTGCATAAAAGCACCTATAGAATGTAATTGTCTCTTCGGAAAAATGAATCGCATTCTTAAAAACTATAACAATCAATATTTGGTTATCCTGGTCACAGCACAATTACAAATGAATGTTTTCATGTTAACTATGTATTTTGCTTCTCATATATCTTTAGTATAGGATATTGCTTATTATATGTATTTTGCTTCTCATATATCTTTAGTATAGGATATTGCTTATTATATGTATTTTGCTTCTCATATATCTTTAGTATAGGATATTGCTTATTATATGTCTCTAGTATGGGATATAATTTTAAATTTAGTTTGAAAAAATAAAAATTCAATGCATAAAATTACAAAATTCAAAAAATGATTTTGCTTTCTAAAAAATATTATCAATAAAATTATAAAATTCAAAAGATGATTATGTTTTTTTAATCAAATTAATATATGTTCTACAAACATTAGGAAATGTTTGTGCGACGAACAAGTTTGACATTGTAACGATCACTATAGTTGTTTATGCAGGAGTAAAGTTACATAAACGAACACAGTTTGACATTGAAACGATTACTATAGTTTCTGCCATGCTTGGGTAGGAACTAATAATTTATTGTATAACGTAAATTTAAGCACTTTGTTTTATTTTTTGGGAAAGTAGTTGGATTCAGTGTATAATGGCATATAATACCCTTGATCCATTTAAATGCCCCGAGTTCAAGTCGTAACTCAGATTGAGAGATTGTTGCTTCTTACAATGTCAAAATAAGCAAAGCAGATTCCCAGAATTTTTTTTGCTATAGTTTCTCAAGCTTCCCCCTGGAAAACTTCCTAAAAGATTGTTCTCATCAAGTGCAATAACTGAGATTCCACAAGTTCCAAATGCTCACACTATGACTTCCCAAATATTTGCAACAAATGCTCACACTATGATTTCCCAAATATTTGTTGCAAGGTAGAGAGAGCCTGTCACAAAATCCGAAGAAATCATCTAGATGGTGCCCAACAAGGTTGCGGATCCTAAATTAATATATGTTCTATGTTGCAGATCCTAAATTTTTGCTATAGTTTCTCAAGCTTCCCCCTGGAAAACCTCCTAAAAGATTGTTCTCATCAAGTGCAATAACTGAGATTCCACAAGTTCCAAATGCTCACACTATGATTTCCCAAATATTTGTTGCAAGGCAGAGAGAGCCTGTCACAAAATCTGAAGAAATCATCTAGATGGTGCCCAACAAGGTTGCAGATCCTAAATTCAAAAGATGATTATGTTTTTTTAATCAAATTAATATATGTTCTACAAACATTATGTTGTCATGTTTTCAGACTGAAGCAGAGTATGTGTGTTTGTCATTGATGGCAAAGATCAAGACCAGCAGCGCAACGATGATCGCATGGCAAGATCAGAAGCGAAAACTCCAAGAGTCAAGGAAACAACTCACGACAAGAATGATGAAATCGTGAAATGCGAAACCACGACATTTCGGGGTTTCGAATACCGAGGGTTGGAGGTGTCAAGGACACTCACGACAAGAATGCCAAAATCGCAAAATGCAAAACGCCGAAATCTCGAAACAAGCACATCAAAATCTCCATTTCTGAGTTTCGAATACCGGGAGTTGGAGGAGTCAAGAGTCGAGACTCTTCATCACAGGAGTCCCGAAATTACGAAATGTGAAACCCCGAAATCCCAATACAGACACGACGAAGGCCCGTGAAGTTTCGAAATCACGATAAGATCTGGACCGTTGGGTCCATAGGACACATGGAGAAAGATCGTCATTTCGCCGACTGGAAAGTCAAAGGAACGGAGTTCCCTAACCTCTCGAACTCGCGATATGCGAAATCGCGAGATAAGCATAATCGTTAGATCAAGGACAAATCTGCACCGTCAGACCTAGGAGGTGAATGTGGCAGACCATGTCAGCAAGGACAAGTGGCAGCCTACGTCAAAAAGGACACGTGGCACAATCATATAAGGACAAGTGTCAAGTTGATTTGGCATTTCAAGAACCTGGAAATCACAATTTTGAGTTACACCTGGCAAACACACAAATCACGACACTTCATTGAGTGACATCATTCCAAGAATTTAGTTTCGAAAGTTTTAACATCAACTCTCCCCCAAAGTCCCGAAAGCTAAAGTTCTGGGGCAGAGGATAGTCGTCCGATCACCACGGATCGTGGATCGTTGATCTGAAGAGCGAAGCGCTCAAATGATTAGCGAGTGGTCATAGGTTGTGGTCACATCGTCGAGAGTTGGAGGAAGGCGCTAACAACTAAACTCCATTTCGATGATCGCGACTTGGAGTGTCGAGACCCTTCATCATAGGAATGTCGAAATGCGAAATTGCGAAAGCGCTTTATGGATAAGCGTTTGGTCACCGTCGGTGGTCACATAGTCGAAGCACTGTAGAGAAGAGCTCGAAGAGACAAGCTCCATTTCGGAGTTTGGGACATGGAGAGTCGAGATGACTCTTCACAGAATCCCCAAAACACGAAATGTGAAATGCGTGTTCGAAATTGGCCCCTAGTCATAACCTATGGTCACATCGACGAAGGCTCAAGCGGAAGCTAGCACGAAGCTAATCTCCATTTCGAAGATCGCGACTTGGGGAGTCGAGACTCTTCACCACGGGAATGCCGAAATGCCGAAATGCCAAATTGTGAAATGGCAAAATCAACGTGAGACCCTGTGCTTGTAATCCAATGGTGTTGGATACTTGGAAATATGATTGAAGGGCTATTGTTGCTCTTCACAATTAATCGATCAGTTACGATTCAATTAACAAAACTAAATCATGACTCTTGAACAGTTAGTGATTCAGTCGCTGATGCGTTTTCTTGGAGGTTCACAATGTAACTGCTAGAAACTACTGATGGTTTCTACGAGAGGACTCAAAGAGACTTTAGGGTGATCACCAGAGAAGATGAAGAGTCTCGAGGCATCTTCCAATGGCATGAAGACTGTTCATAGAGGCTATTGACAGATGTAAGACCATTGGAACCTAGAACTACAACAGAGGGAATGAGCTCGACTGTGACAAAGAAAATAAAGAGCCTCGACTGCTGGAGAGGCTAAGGATGATGAACACATGGGTTTAACAGCCAAAGAAGCTGAAGAGTTGCAATGATGAGCAGACAGAGCACTCGACATGGGGAGAGCATGTAGAAGCATTGTGAATAGAGGATGCATGAGATGCACACAGTGAATAAAAAGACAAAACAGAAAAGAGATTGACGATCGTTGAGAGTGATTCAGGTGTGTAGAAGGAGGCAGAGTGCAGCAGCTGAAATGCACAGAAGAGAAATGGTGCATTGAAATGGACATGGTGCACAGAGCATAAAAGGCAGAAGAACAAAAAGCGCAAGGGATGTGTGCAAAAAGACAATGAGGCAGACAGAGCAAGGCAGTGTAGTAGAACAGTGATGAGACTGGTAAGCCATTGATAAACATTATATCATTGTAATAAGTTTCAGTAGCAAAAATTGATATTTCAAGGTGGTTGAGAGGTGTTAGGGAGGATTGTTGTCCTCAGAGGTTCAAGTGGGTGCTTGAACACAGGGAGTTGTAGCTTCCATCTGGTTGCAGCGAAAAAAATCAAGGTGGTAGGGAGGTGCAAAGGAGAACTGTTGTTCTCTGTTATACAGGTTGATGCCTGTGTGACTGAAAGTTGGTGCTTTCATCTAGTTGGTGCTAGAACATTTAGGGAGTTGTTGCTTCCTTCTAGTGAGTGCTAGAAGGACCATGGAGTTGGTGCTTCCTTCTAGTAGGTGCTAGAGAAAACAAAGAGTTGGTGCTCTCAACAAGTTGCAACTTGCAAAACAGAGATTGTAGCCTCACAATGAGTTGGAGCTCGTATGTATGATAATGTACAGAATGTAAAGATTACTTATCATACCAAAAAAAAAAGAGGTTTTTACCCTTTATGGGTTTCCTCAAGTAATATCTGTCTCTGTATATTTCATGTGTGACTAATGTCGAATGCTCTATTGCTTACCTCTCTGCATTATTGAGATTGTCATTGAGTGCTCTATAAAGAGTTTTAAAATAAGCATAATTGTTTAATCACGGTAACAACTGATTCACCCCCCCCCTCTCAGTTGTCCAACACATTAGGAAATGTTTGTGCAACAAACAAGTTTGACACTGTAACGATCAC
Organism: Picea mariana; assembly: GCA_032191745.1. NCBI lineage: Eukaryota > Viridiplantae > Streptophyta > Pinopsida > Pinales > Pinaceae > Picea > Picea mariana. Next base: position 18,884 of record JASDQU010013542.1, on the reverse strand, counting down.
TATAGTTTTTTATGCTGGAGTAAAGTTACATAAACAAACACAGTTTGGCATTGAAACGATTACTATAGTTCCTGCCATGCTCGGGTAGAAACTAATAATTTACTGTGTAACATGAATTTAAGCACTTCGTTTTATTTTTTGGGAAAAGTAGTTGGATTCAGTTTATAAGGGCATATAATACCCTTGATCCATTTAAATGCCGAGTTCAAGTCGTAACTCAGATTAAGAGATTGCAGCTTCTTACAATATGTCAAAATAAGCAAAGCAGATTCCTAGAAATTTTTTTGCTATAGTTTCTCAAGCTTCCCCCTGGAAAACTTTCTAAAAGGTTGTTCTCATCAAGTGCAATAACTGAGATTCCACAAGTTCCAAATGCTCACACTATGATTTCCCAAATATTTGTTGCAAGGCAGAGAGAGCCTGTCACAAAATCTGAAGAAATCATCTAGATGGTGCCCAACAAGGTTGCGGATCCTAAATTGTACTCCTCGGGCACTTGACAATCTGTCAATCCTTCATTGAAAGTTTCAAAGCTGTTCATGGAGAAGTATAGCTTCCAGATTGTGCTTAAATTCTTAAAAGATGTTGAAAAAAATACGAACAGTAACACTGAAGAAAGAAATTAAACTGTTGAAGGATTGAATGAATTGCAGATCTCTCACAATCGGTGTAATAGAAAAATTTCAAGCTCGGATCTAATATTTCTATATGCCATAATTGGAACAACTCCACAGATATAGAAACAGACAATAAAGTGAGAAAGATCAACTTCCTTGAAATTGTAAAGATAACCCAATGAGCTAACACCTTTCAGACCCTTTTCCTACAATCAAATCTTAACTTTTCTTCCGTGGATTTGTTGTTATCAACAATCAAGCTGTCCAAATACAATGCAGCTCACGCACATTTGCAAATGAAATTGATCCCCATTCTCACTACAGAAAAGCAGTACTGCAAGCCAACACACCAGCTTTTTAAGGGCAGAAGCATTCATGGTCCTAGCGAAGTCTATCAATTTCTGTATCTTTGCTATTGCACTGCTGCAGTTGAGGGGTGGAACAGGACCAGAAGCAGTAAGCCAGGTAAACATTCCTCAACAGAAAAGGAATAGTATAGATGGCATAGTAATCCATGAGTGGGAGCCCTTCCAACCCCTCTTCAAACGAGATTCAGGTGCATGAACTCAACATGATACAGCAGGAGTTGTTCAATCATTTATATATTCAATGGATCCAAACTGTTCAACCACTGGTGTAATAAATTTGATTGTCAACTACTAGTACAAGGTACAAAATGAGCTAATTGACACCTTGACCTTTCATCACTGATCTGAAACCACTTTGAACACATCATACCTTCTGAAGAGACATGTAGGTAAGGAACACTGCAATGCATGTGGGAGAAACTTGGAACTCTGACATGGCAATTATGTAACAACTGCCATACAACCCTGAAGAGTGGGTGGAGTAGTAGTAACCCCAGCCTCGAAAAGATTTTGGAGATAATTTAAGCTCAAGTTACTAAAGCATCGACATGCTCTGCACTTGCAAGCTTGGGTATTACTAAAGCATCGATTCTATTCTCGCTCTACAAAAAAGTTGTAACACTCACTCTAACTCTCTTTTTGGACCTTTAGTTTAGTTGTCATCTACGGCCACCTTTTTGTAACAGATCTCAACTGCTCCCTTATCTTCCAGGTTTTCATGCAGAATACCTGTGAGTCCCTATCGTTGATGTGACTTCCCTTATCAAGATCTTCGCACGGCTTAACCTTCCTGGCTAATGCAAGAACCAGTAACCCCTTACCAGGGCAAGGTTTTGCATAAAATAATTCTC
>JASDQU010013542.1:2021-13875 GCA_032191745.1 Picea mariana | reverse complement strand
AGACAAACCAAGACTGAGTATGCGCCTATCTTCTCCTTCCTCCTGCCACTGACTTCAAGATGTGCGCACTAGATGAGTGAGTAAGTGTGTGTAAATGAGACACCAACCTCACATATATATACAAGTGTGAGATGGCTCTAGGGTTGTGTCTCTTCACTTGGTTGAGCCGACTTCTGCTAGAAGTGGTTAAAACCACTTTATAATTACTAGGGGCCGACTTTACAAATACCACTATACAAATACCCGACTTAATCAATCCACAAAAGGGGATTTGATCTATAAAATAATAAATCAAATATAATTAGAATATTCTTCAAAGTTACAATATTTCAACACCTTAACCTCTTCCATTCTCCCTATTGCCTCTTACTCCCTCATTCTGATTTCTCTTCCTGGCTCCCCATCATGGAACTCTACTGAGGAGCTCTACTCTGTCGGCTCTGAGGATACGGCCATAGGTTTCCATGTTTGAAACATAAACATTATGGCCAAAGTGTCGAGTGGTTTCAGTCTTGGTTCGAATCCTAATGTGCACAAACCCAAAAAGGGTAGAGGGAGCATCACACATCTCTCAAAGGAACAAAGCCATGCCCTAGTCGACATCGCAAATGGCAAACAGTGTTCCATTTTCGAGGCTCTTAGAACAACTCATGCCCCTGAGGGCGTTCCCCCGTGAAGTTTCTCTCTTTCCACTGTAGGGGGGTTGCAGGGGGGTGGCAAGCTCCCTGAAGCAGTTAACTGTCTTGAATCAACTCAATGTTATTCTCCTCCAAGAAACGATATCTATTGAGGTCTATGTGACTCGGATGTTGGATTCATTATTGCCATCTTGGAAGTTCATAGGTATTGATGCTAACGATCGTTCTGGGGGATTGGCGGTTGGATGGAATACTCGGCTAGTGAAAGAAATAAACCCATGGGCCCTTGACTCTCTCCTCATGAATAATCTACTCTAAGTTGAGAATCTTATCCTGGGAGATCTAAACTTCTCCTTGGGGGAAGATGAAGTTTGGGGCCCCTATGCTTGATCGAATCATCAAACTGAATTGTTCACTCACCTCCTTATTGAGAATGGCCTCATTGATATTGCTCCACTCAAGCTCCTTCACACCTGGAGGAATATGAGGTTGGGCAAAGCCCGTGTGGCAAAACGACTTGACCACTTTTTGGTCTCAAAATCTCTTTTGGATCTTCCCTTATAGTTCTGTCAATGGATTGGTAGCAGGGATGAATCAGACCACTCCCTGGTGTGGTTTGAAATTGAAGGGGATCCCAAGAAGCTTGCCATCGCTTTTAAATTCAATGCAACATGGTTATCCAAGGACGACTTTTAGAAAATCTTGAAGGAGAACTGGGTTGGCTATGATCCGAACACTGACCTCTCTACGGTTGTCCAATTTGTGGCTAAGCTAAAGCGAATTAAGCAGTCGATGATCCCATGGGCTCTTACGAAGCGGGCCAGTGAGGAGCGGAAACTAAGACAAACTGAGGCACACCTTGATCGTATCTCTCACTTTGTTGATGGTGGATTTATCTCGATGGAGGCTAAAGCAGATCTTAAGGCTCTGGAGACCCATCGAAGGAAGTTGTTGGATGATCAAGACGTTGAATGGCGTCTAAAGAGCAGGGCCATCTGGTTGGATAAAAGGGATGAAAACACTAAATTCTTCAACGCCTTTGCAAAAGGTAGGAAAGCGTCCAACAATATCTAGAAGCTTAGCGACCAGGGGGCACTTATGTCTCTTCTTTCGAGGGCCTGGTCCAGCTGGGAAAAAACCATTTCCAAACACTTTTCAAAGCAGACCCAAGAGCCAATATTGCAGACATTACAAGGCCGGCACTTTACATTCCCATCTTAATTGATGAGAGGCAATAGAGATCTATTTGTTGAAGTTAATGAGGAAGAACTCAAAGAAACACTCCACAACTTTCAAAAAGATAAAATTCTTGGTTCGAACGAGTGGATTGTCGAATTTTATTTGGGGTTCTTTGAACTCCTTGGTGCTGACCAACTGAAAGTAGTCGAAGAATCCAGAAGGAATGGGAGATTCCATGCACCTATAAACTCAACCCCAAATAGAGCGAGCCTCTAAACCTATTTCAGGCCTATTTCCCTATGCAATTGTCTCTACAAAATTGTGGCCAAAATTACTGCTCAAAGGTTAAAGCTCATTCTCTCAAACACTATCTCTCAAGAGCAATTTGGTTTTCTAGAAGGTCGTCAAATTCACGAAGCGATTGAAACGGGGCTCGGGAGGGCCTCCATAGTTTAAAGACTTCCAAATCTCAGGGGGCTATTCTGAAAATTGACTTATCCAAAGCTTTCGATCGGGTCTACTAGTCCTACATCAGGCTCCTTACTCAACTGGGGTTCGAAGTTCCCTTTATCAAATGGGTGATGGCATGCATAACCTCGATATCTTTTGCAATATTCATTATGGGGTTGCCTCTCCTTTCTTTCAGTCCGAGCATGGCATAAGACGGGGATGCCCTCTTTCTCCTCTATTATTTATGTTGGTGGTAGAGGGTCTTAGTCGTGCTATTGATCAGGCGGTTAGCTCGAGGGACTTTCAAGGCATATCAGTGGCCCCTAGCCACATAATTACTCATTTACTCTTCGTAGATAATGTGCTAATCTTTTGTAGTGGGCGACCTAGAAATGCGGAAAAACTTGCAGATATCATCAATTTGTTCCGAAGGACCATTAGGATGATAATCAATGCTTAGAAATCTACCATTTCCTTTACTGGCATGGAGGTGAAGACTGTAGATTTCTTTCGATCTCTCTTTCCCTTCCCAACTCTGGTTTTTTGGAGGGAACAAATACTTGGGGTTCTAGCCAAAATTAAATGACTATCGAAAGGTTGATCGGTGCTTGCTTCTGGCAAAGTTAGAAAAACAACTAAAAGTCTAGAGTTTCAAGTGGTTGTCAAGGGAAATAAGGCTCATCTTGGCCAAATCTATTTTGGAAACTATCCATGTCTACTAGATGTCCCTGGCCTAGATTCCTAAGGGGATATTGGATAAGACCAGACAGATTTGTTTCCGTTTTATATGGTCCGAACCTCAGGATCAACACACTCCACCTTGGGCTAAGTGGGATTGTCTCGCCCACCTGAAAGCCCTGGGTGGTTAGGGCCTGAAAAATATTTTCATGTTTTCAAAAGACTTGGCAACAAAAGTTGGATGGAGACTCTTTTGTCTGCCAACCTTTGGACCTTAGTGGTGGAGCACAAATATATTCGCCCGAATTCTTTAGAACCCTGGATCCGAAAACCAATAAAATCTCATCCAAATTGCTCAATTATTTGGAAAGTTGTTAACCAATAAAATCCCATCCAAAGTGCTCAATTATTTGGAAAGTTGTTATCTCCTCCTTTCCAGTGGTTGGTAATGATTTAGCTTAGAGAGTGGGCAAAGGTAATCATGTCTGAATAAGGATTGATCCCTAGCCAGGATGTGGAATTGCTCATATTTTGCCTAATGATTTAATTGAAAGGCTCCACATGCAAAATATTCATTTATCATCTCAAGTGGTAGACCCAGACTCCACCTCCCTTTGGAGGCAAGGATGGATGAGTTCACTAATGTTGGGCTTGGTCGGTAATCTTTCACAATTATGGAACAATTATATAACCGCGCTCCGAACTGGCCATATCAGAATTATCGAGAGAGAAGATAGATTTATCGAGAGAGAAAATCAACTAGTGTGGTAGAAGGCTCCTCATGGGGTATATACCTCAAAATTGGGTTATGTTTCATTAAACATTAAGCTCATGCAAAGGGAGCCAAGTTGGTGGTGGTGTGACCTGTGGAAGCTAAAATGTCCTCATAAGGCTAAGATATTTATGTGGTGTGCCATTTACAATAAATTTTCTATTTGGGAAAATAGGAGGAAATGTAGTATAAGATATTTATGTGGTGTCATTTACAATAAATTTCCTATTTAGGAAAATATGAGGAAATGTAGTATAGTTGGTTGTGGTTGGTGTCCCCTAGTATAGTTGGTCGTGGTTGGTGTCCCCTTTGTGAAGGAGATAATGAAACAAGCATTCGCCTTCTCATATCATGCTCCTTCACCAAGCAAAAATTCCTATTTGGAAAAATATGAGGAACTGTAGTATAGTTGGCCCCAGTTGGTGTCCCCTTTGTAAAGGAGATAATGAAACAAGCATTCACCTTCTCATATCATGCTCCTTCACCAAGCAAAAATTCTTATTTGGGAAAATATGAGGAAATGTAGTATAGTTGGCCATGGTTGGTGTCCCCTTTGTAAAGGAGATAATGAAACAAGCATTCACCTTCTCATATCATGCTACTTCACCAGGCAAGTCTAGTCTGGCTTAAATTATCAACTCTTCTAAATCAGGTGGTTGCTTGGGAGGGGCCCATAGTGGAGTTGGCTTGGCAGACTTAGTTACAAGTTGATGCCCACACAAGTATTAAAGTTATACCTCTCATTGCATGTCGAGGTATCTAGCTGGCCCGCAACAAAAGACATTTTCCAGGACTTGCCCTCCCTTCCAGAAATTATCATTGCTCGAACTCTTGATACTCTCCCATTTCCCTCAAGGAAAAAACACCACTGCCATCCGCATTACTCACCCTGAACTCATATAGATCGCACTAGCCCCTGGGCCTATTTTGATGGCGCCTCTTAGAGTGAAAACCAACAATGTGGTGGGGGTGTTATGTACCTCACGAACACTTCTTCAAAATTAAAATGGGTCTAGGTCAGAGTACCAACAACTTTGCCAAACTTATGGCCTTAAAAATTATGCTTCAAATTGAAGGAGAAAAGGGGGTCAGATCCATCCCAYTGTTTGAAGATTCAATGAATGTTATCAATTGGTCTTGAAARGCACAAATATGTCATAAYATATTTTTGYTGCCTRTTTTGGAGGAGATTTTCAAGTTTCTAGACGCATTTGATTCTTTCACACTCAAACATGTTTACAGAGAACGAAACCAACTGGCAGATTATCTAACAAAAGCAGGGACTCGGCTTCTTTTTGGGAAATGGCACATTATTGAATCTGTGGGTGAAGATGCATATGAGTACCATCATAGGCCCTTCATAGAGGGCATGGTTCAAAACTTCGACTCRRCTTCTTTTTGGGGAATGGCACATTATTGAATCTGTGGGTGAAGATGCATATGAGTACTATCATAGGCCCTTCATAGAGGGCATGGTTCAAAACTTCGACTCAACTTCTTTTAGGGGAATGGCACATTATTAAATCTGTGGGTGCAAGATGCATATGAGTACTATCATAGGCCCTTCATAGAGGGCATGGTTCAAAACCTCTGCTTCAATTTGCTAGGGAAAAGGGGGTCAGATCCATCCAATTGTTTGAAGATTTAATGAATGTTATCAATTGGTCTCCAAAAGCACAAATATGTCATAATATATTTTTGTTGCCTATTTTGGAGGAGATTTTAAGGTTTCTAGACTCATTTGATTCTTTCACACACAAACATGTTTACAAGGAACGAAACCACCGAGCGGATTCTCCAACAAAAGCAGGGACTCAGCGTCCTTTTGGAGAATGGCACATTACTGAATCTGATGCATATGAATACTATCATAGGCCCTTCATAGAGGGCATGGTTCTAAACTTCTACTTCAATTTGTTGGGGAGAAGGGGGTCAGATCCATCCAACTGTTTGGAGATTCAAAGAATGTTATCAATTGGTCTCAAAAAGCACAAATATGTCAAAATATATTTTTGCTGCCTATTTTGGAGGAGATTTCCATGTTTCTAGACTCATATTTGATTCTTTCACACTCAAAACATGTTTACAGGGAACAAAACCTGCAAGCAAATTCTCTAACAAACGCAGGGACTCGAATTCCTTTTGGGGAATGGCACATTACTGAATCTGTGGGTGAAGATGCATGAGTATCATAGGCCCTTCATATAGGGCATGGTTCCTTTTGGGGAATGGCATATTACTGAATCTGTGGGTGAAGATGCATGAGTATCATAGGCCCTTCATATAGGGCATGGTTCAATAATTCTACTTCAATTTGCTGGGAAAATGGGGTCAAATTCATCAAACTGTTTGGAGATTCAATGAATGTTATCAATTGGTCTTGAAAAGCACAAATATGTCATAATATATTTTTGCTGCCTATTTTGGAGGAGAATTTCGGGTTTCTACTCATTTGATTCTTTCACACTTTTACATGGAACAAAACCAGCTAGCAAATTCTCTAACAAAAGCAGGAACTCAGCTTCCTTTTGGGTAATAGCACATTACTGAATCTGTGAGAGAAGATGGACGAGTACTATCATAAGCCCTTCATAGAGGGCATGGTTCAACCATATGTATCATGTTCGGCCATGTTTCTGAACACTCGTTCTGAGTTTTTGATGTTGAATGGATCCCCTTTCCACATATGATTTTCAATTTTTATGTTAAGTCTATTGCTATTGTATTTTCTCAAATGTCTTTTTTGGCACTAAATGACATCGCTTGATGATTATCTACTGGCTGCAGCCATGAACCATATGTGCTCATATGTTCTCACAGATGAATTGTGCATAAAAGCACCTATAGAATGTAATTGTCTCTTCAGAAAAATGAATTGCATTCTTAAAAACTATAACATTCAATATTTGGTTATCCTGGTTACAGTGCAATTACAAATGAATGTTTTCATGTTAACTATGTATTTTGCTTCTCATATATCTTTAGTATAGGATATTGCTTATTATATGTCTCTAGTATGGGATATAATTTTAAATTTAGTTTGAAAAAATAAAAATTCAATCCATAAAATTACAAAATTCAGAAAATGATTTTGCTTTCTAAAAAATATTATCAATAAAATTATAAAATTAAAAAGATGATTATGTTTTTTTAATCAAATTAATATATGTTCTACAAACATTAGGAAATGTTTGTGCGACGAACAAGTTTGACACTACAACGATCACTATAGTTGTTTATGCGGGAGTAAAGTTACATAAACGAACACAGTTTGACATTGAAATGATTACTATAGTTCCTGCCATGCTTGGGTAGGAACTAATAATTCACTGTGTAATGTGAATTTAAGCACTTCGTTTTATTTTTTGGGAAAGTAGTTGGATTCAGTGTATAATGGCATATAATACCCTTGATCCATTTAAATGCCCCGAGTTCAAGTCGTAACTCAGATTGAGAGATTGTTGCTTCTTACAATGTCAAAATAAGCAAAGCATATTCCCATAATTTTTTTTGCTATAGTTTCTCAAGCTTCCCCCTATAGTTTCTCAAGCTTCCCCCTGGAAAACTTCCTAAAAGATTGTTCTCATCAAGTGCAATAACTAAGATTCCACAAGTTCCAAATGATCACACTATGACTTCCCAAATATTTGCAACAAATGCTCACACTATGATTTCCCAAATATTTGTTGCAAGGTAGAGAGAGCCTGTCACAAAATCTGAAGAAATCATCTAGATGGTGCCCAACAAGGTTGCGGATCCTAAATTAATATATGTTCTGTTAGCAACATTACTTGTCTTCGGCATCGGGATATCCAGGTCTACAGTTTACACGAGGAACATTCAAGCGCAGCGCGTAGAAGAAGTCCTTTTCGAACTTAAAATCAAGTGAGCGGTCAAAATTATAGTGTCAGCGGTCCGGATCCATCCATATGAGCAGATCAACGGCGGGCGGAAAATCGCGGATAGCAGAGTTGGGCCGAGAATAGCGCAAATAGATCGTGCCCATATTGTATGCAGGAATTGATGGCAGCCGTTCATCCCAAAGGACGCGTGGCACGAGATCTGGTTACGTTGGCTTTTCGATAGTCGCGAGTTCAAAGGGTGAAGGTTTTATGTCGTTGAACATCTCGAAACCCCGAACCCCGAAGTGTCAGTAGCGCCCAAAGTCAGGCCCACAGTATCAAGGGGCAGTGTTAGTCGTCCATCTGAAACGGACACCTGGCGCGCGATTAGGCTCCCCGCCTTTTCGCCCATCGCAGTTTCGAAGCGCAAGGAGCAGTTCCCTCATATCCCCGATGCGCGAAGTAACGAGAGCATCCAAGACCTGGGGCCCACAGCAGCGTCGGGTGAGTTTAGGACCATCAGATTTGAAGGACGCGTGGCGCCCAATTGAGTCGTCTCGACGTTTCGCCCATCGCAACTATGATAGACAAGGATCAGCCCCTTCCTATTCACGAACGCTGATAGCGCCTATGGGAATAAAAGCAGGGTCGTTGTCCGTGGTCCCATAGGAAATAAGGATCATCGAATCCGATCGCCGAAAGGATCATCGCGATTTCCAGGTGCCATCGGATACGATTTCGCTCCTGGTTTCCGCTTGGAGTAAATGAAGGCAAGAACGGGTGGTTGCAACCTCATTTCACTCATTAAGTGTGAGGTATGGATGGTCTGGCAAGCGGTCTGCTCAAAGGGGTCCTGTGTACTGATTTTTCCAAAGAAGCCATGCCGAAGTCCTCGATTAGACAGAGAAGTCTGCACACGCCATTTTGGCCTTTAATGTTTCAGCTACCTCCCCTGCAAAGGCCACGCGAAGTTAAGGAGACGTCGGACGAAGGACTTCCGCCCGAAGATTGATTGAAGAAACGCTACGCCTTGGAGGGCGAGCGCGATCTCTGTTGGGCAAATCTGCCTNCTCCCGATTGTAAAGTTTTGATGAAGCGCCGGTCGCTCTGGTTAATGTATAAGGCATTTGAGATTTCTTACTTTATGGATGTCAGCTTCCCTTCCATCCCTTTATTTACTGTGTTAGAACGACTCGGAATTGGAGGATCCAGTCGAGTTGCAGTTGTTATAGGATGATGTAGGTTGGATCACTGCAACAGTTACATTGTTTCTAATCGGTTCCTGTGATTTTCTTTACGCTGAACGACTTGGAATTGGAGGATCCAGTCGAGTCAACCCTCAACTCCTTGAAGCTCTGGACCAAGAGGATCTTGGCTTCTGAATTTTTCATCCTCAAGCTTCCGAAAGCCTGTTGCCCGAGGCAGTCTTGTCCACCCTTCTCATAAGTCTTCCATCTACCACCCCTTTAATCATTTACTGACGAAAGTTGGATCAAGACCTCCCTTGCTTTCTACATACCAGGTCGGTTTCCTGAGTTAAAGCTATACCTTCTCGAGTCTTTACCCATTCGATCACCCCATTAAAAACAAATCGTGACATAAAACTGATGGGCATTGGGCTCTGCTCCTGCAAGCAATCCAGGGGTGACTACTGACGCTAACATGTTCTATGTTGCAGATCCTAAATTTTTGCTATAGTTTCTCAAGCTTCCCCTTGGAAAACCTCCTAAAAGATTGTTCTCATCAAGTGCAATAACTGAGATTCCACAAGTTCAAAATGCTCACACTATGATTTCCCAAATATTTGTTGCAAGGCAGAGAGAACTGGTCACAAAATCTAAAGAAATCATCTAGATGGTGCCCAACAAGGTTGTGGATCCTAAATTCAAAAGATGATTATGTTTTTATAATCAAATTAATATATGTTCTAAAAACATTATGTTCGCATGTTTTCAGACAGAGGCAGAGTATGCGTGTTTGTCATTGATGGCAAAGATCAAGACTAGCAGCGCAACGATGATCGCATGGCAAAATCATAAGCGAAAACTCCAGGAGTCAAGGAAGCAACTCACGACAAGAATGATGAAATTGCGAAATGCGAAACCACGACATTTCGGGGTTTCGGATACCAAGGGTTGGAGGTGTCAAGGACGCTCACGACAAGAATGCCGAAATCGTGAAATGCAAAACGCCGAAATCCCGAAACAGGCACATCAAAATCTCCATTTCTGAGTTTCGGATACCAAGAGTTGGTGGAATCAAGAGTCGACACTGTTCATCACAGGAGTCCCGAAGTTGCGAAATGCAAAACCCCGAAATCCCAATACAGACACGACGAAGGCCCGTGAAGTTTTGAAATCACGATAAGATTTGGACCATTGGGTCCATAGGACACATGGCGAAAGATCGTCATTTCGCTCACTAGAAAGTCAAAGGAACGGGGTTCCCTAACCTCTCGAATTCGCGATATGCAAAATCGTGAAATAAGCATAGTCGTTAGATCAAGGACAAATCTGCACTGTCAGACCCAGGAGGTGAATGTGGCAGACCATGTCAACAAGGACAAGTGGCAGCCTACGTCAGAAAGGACACGTGGCGTAATCATATAAGGATAAGTGTCAAGTTGATTTGGCATTTCAGGAACCTAGAAATCACAATTCTGAGTTACACATGGCAAACGCACGAATCACGACATGTCATCGAGTGACGTCATTCCAGGAATTTAGTTTCAAGAGTTTTAGCATCAGCTCTCCCCCAAAGTCCCGAAAGCTAAAGTTTTGGGGCGGATGATAGTCGTCCGATCACCACGGATCGTGGATCGTTGATCTGAAGAGCGAAGCACTCAAATGATTAACGAATGGTCATAGGTTGTGGTCACATCGTCGAGAGTTGGAAGAAGGCGCTAACAACTAAATTCCATTTCGATGATCGCGACTTGGAGTGTCAAGACCCTTAATCATAGGAATGCCGAAATGCGAAATTGCAAAAGCGCTTTATGGATAAGCGCTTGGTCACCGTCGGTGGTCACATCGTCGAAGAGTTGTAGAGAAGAGCTCGAAGAGACAAGCTCCATTTCGGAGTTTGGGACATGGAGAGTCGAGATGACTCTTCACAGAATCCCCGTAACACGAAATGTGAAATGCATGTTCAAAATTGGCCCTTGGTCATAACCTATGGTTACATCGACAAAGGCTCAAGAGGAAGCTAGCACGAAGCTAATCTCCATTTCAGAGATCGCAACTTGGGGAGTCGAGACTCTTCACCACAGGAATGCCGAAATGTCAAATTGCGAAATGGCAAAATCAACGCGAGACCCTGTGCTTGTAATCCAACGGTGTTGGATACTTGGAAATATGATCGAAAGGCTATTGTTGCTCTTCACAGTTAATCGATCAGTTACGATTTAGTTAACAAAACTAAATCATGACTCTTGAACGGTTGGCTATTCAGTCACTGATGCGTTTTCTTGGAGGTTCACAGTGTAACTGCTAGAAACCATTGATGGTTTCTGCGAGAGGACTCGAAGAGACTTCAGGGTGATCGCCAAAAAAGATGAAGAGTCTCGAGGCATCTTCCAATGGCATGAAGACTGTTCATAGAGGCTATTGACAAATGTAAGACCGTTGGAACCTGAAACTACAACAAAGGGAATGAGCTCAACTGTGACAAAGAAGATGAAGAGTCTCCACTGCTGGAGAGGCTAAGGATGATGGACACATGGGTTTAACAGCCAGAGAAGCTGAAGAGTTGCAATGATGATCAGGTAGAGCACTCGACATGGGGAGAGCATGTAGAAGCATTGTGAATAGAGGATGCATGAGATGCACACAGTGAATAAAAAGACAAAACAAAAAAGAGATTGGCAACTGTTGAGAGTGATTCAGGTGTGTAGAAGGAGGCAGAGTGCAGCAACTGAAATGCACAGAAGAGAAATGGTGCATTGAATGGACATGGCACACAAAGCATAAAAGGCAGAAGAACAAAAAGCACGAGGGATGTGTGCAGGAAGACAATGAGGCAGACAGAGCAAGGCAGTGTAGCAGAACAGTGATGACACTGGTAAGCCATTGATGAACATTATATCATTGTAATAAGTTTCAGTAGCAAAAATTGATATTTCAAGGTGGTTGGAAGGTGTTAGGGAGAACTATTGTCCTCAGAGGTTCAAGTGGGTGCTTGAACACAGGGAGTTGTAGCTTCCATCTGGTTGCAGCCAAAAAAGCCAAGGTGGTAGAGAGGTGCAAGGGAGAACTGTTGTTCTCTGTTATACAAGTTTGATGCCTATATGACTGGAA
>JASDQU010013541.1:104112-127111 GCA_032191745.1 Picea mariana | reverse complement strand
GAGGAAGCTTTAGGCCTAGACTTAGCTACACCTAGGTAAGTCTTTCTTTCTTAGGGTTTTAGGATTTGGTGGCCTTGCCATAGCAACACCATCAAACCCTAACCCTCTTGTCCTTAAGTTTAAGTTGTCCAAACCATTAGTCTCACTTCAATTGACTCCATTAACCCAAGGCACTAGTCTAGGAACCTCTCTGAGCTTGTTTGTCCTTAAAATCTCTTTCAAAACACCTTTTATTTGAAACCCTAACTAACCTAGCATCTAACCCTAGCTGTTTACTAACCCTAACCCTAGAGGTGACGTCCTAGCCTATTTCAACTCTTGATTGCTCTAAAGGTTGCGGCTAGGTCTCCTCTTGGCAGCCACAAAGGTTTCACACATTTTCATTGGTTAAATTCACAAAACGTCTACCTTGTGGCCCCTCTAACCAATCTGTTTTAGGGCTGACGTCATAATGACAGCAGCAGAATTATAGGTGACATCACACTTGTTTGTAATCTTGCTTGGCTTAAAACGTTGTGACGTGTTTCACCTTGATCAATAGGCTTTGAGTTGGTAATCACTCCCATAAGTTTAATTGCCAAAACGTTCCTCTCATTTGCCTCTAATTTCTGAATTTAAATCTAGGGTTGATGTCACCTATTTCTGAAATTGTGACGCAACAACATTATGTATGTATGAGCAGATTTAATATTTATTGCATTGTGACATAATAAAGTTGAATTTGTACATTGGATGCAAGTATAAGTTTGTATTTATTGAAGAAGTAATATTATAACCCTTTGTCTTTAAATGCAATCATTGACTTCGTCAATAATTACACATATCATTGCTCATATATATATTTAAAGATAGTCATTGATAATTTGAAGTACTAACCACTGCAGCATATATTCTAGTTTTATTTGTCTTGTCTCGCAAACAGGTGCCATCCAGTGGAAGATCTCTCTTGACTATCTCATCATTGGCAGTAATCTGTGAAAGGACACTCTTATTCTGAGCCATTACCCCTTTAGCCCTTTCATTAATCAGATTACCCAGGGACGTCTCCCTTGGACCAGCCATCCTAAATAGAAAGAGTCCCCCATCAAGGTGACAGTGGGTGGGGAAGCTCCTGTTACGCCGGTTTTAAGCCTTGACTCAAGCTACCTTAAACCTCTCCTACAAACCGTGCGATAACAGTCACCACGCCAGGGCAGTGTCCCCTAGCTAGCTTCTTGACGAAAAAGCAATAAAATAAAGACAAAAGGCATGAATGGGCATAGAAACATTTGCATCCATGACAGGTGTAGCTATCCCTCTTCAGAGGCACCCACAGGTAATCCATACATTTCCCTGCTATCACTGCACCCCTTGCTCATACATCCCTTAGCCACTTCATCCACTCACATGGCTTAGATTTGATCTCTCCTGGAAACATCACACATCCAGTGAGCATTAGCCCAATAGGACGTCCTAGCGTTTCCTCCAAACTTGGCTTGTAGATTAGTATAATATCTTTGAGCACTTGTCCGAGTAAAAGGGGTTTTATGCACATGTTTAATAACTTAATGATAAGATGTGATTGACATTGCTATGATCCCTGTGACTTATGAGCCCATGGAGGGCGTATCTGTTGATGTTTCAGGATCATACCCGATGGACAGGTACCCTTATGGACAGGTACACATGGGGATATGATTAGTTCGGATCTCCATGGGGCTGAAATCCCACAAGATGGATTTTGAGACCCCAGTAGGGGGTAGAGACAGATTAGAGGATTTACACCGGAGAAGAGGAGGACGTTCCAACCAGAGGTAGCTTGGCAGACCTTTACCCAGGGGGGTTGTGCCCTTTCCACCAAGACGTAGTCCTTGGAAAGCTCATGATGTCATACATGACACCCATGATGTCATCTAGTGTTTATGGAGGTTTTGCAAGGCAATTATGTGCCAAGTGGCACGTGTGGCAGGTTCTTGAGGCCCAAGGAGGCCTAACGTTTTGCTCCAGGAGGCCAACATTGACCTAAAAGGGCCTAACGTCACCCTAAAGGGGCATGACGTCATTATTTATGCTTAATTAGGGTATTAATTATGACATTTAATGTAAAACAATATTTTGATGTAAATTTGGCCATGTCGGCCTTTTTTGACCTAAAGAAAAATTTAAGGTCATTTGTATGGTATAAGTAGAGAGCTAAAACTCTCTTTTTCTCATCATCTTTCTCTCACACTTGTGTGAGGTCTGAAATTTGCAGCCCTCATTAGGGTTTTGGAATGAAATTTTAGTGCGCACTTGTTGAAGGAAGGCTTTTATTGGTGAAATTGGCATTTTTCTTTGTGGAAAGTCTACAACTAGGGTTTTCTTTGATGATACTTGGTGAATCTGAGTAAAATTCAGCAACTCTTCTCTTATTTGAATGGTTATGGTGTTTTACTTTACATTTTGTTAATTTATGAAATTGCTAGGTCAAACCGTAGGGATCAAGCACATATTATTGTCCTTGTTCCAATTGCTATCTACCTACTAGATTGGGCTAAGGAGACGTTTTCTTTTGAAGCCATTGCTAGGGCCTTGCCATTGCAACACCCTAGTATTTGTCCTTCATCCTAGCCGATTTTATCTTATCATTGAGTTAAAGAATGAGGAAAACATACTAAGGCCTAGGGTTACCTACACTTTAGTAGTCGTTTTCCCATAGGGTTTGGTAGTTGAAGCCTTGGCTTACCAACACTTCATCCATCAAATTCTTCTTGTCTTTGGCTCCATTACTATCATCTTTCTCTTTCAATACTTGCAGCCACCTTTTTGACTCCATTTGCCCCATGAAAGCACTAGTATAAGACCTCTTGCTTGAGTGTTTTGATCACAACTTTCAAACATCCAAATATTTGAACAACCTACTAACCCCTTCTAACCCTAGATTAGGTTGATCCATTAACTTGCTTGTTGTTGTTACTAAAGTAAGCTACAACCATT
This sequence comes from Picea mariana, assembly GCA_032191745.1. NCBI lineage: Eukaryota > Viridiplantae > Streptophyta > Pinopsida > Pinales > Pinaceae > Picea > Picea mariana. The sequence goes on along the minus strand of JASDQU010013541.1, from coordinate 124,156 downwards.
TAATGCARCATTAAAAGCTCATAAAGAAATTATAAAGGCTAAATTATAGTTTGTCTTATATGTTTTTGCCAAATGCTAATGGTATGATTTCAATGGTGAATGGTTTTKAGTCATTTTGAAGCTAGTTTTAAGACATTTTATGTGAAGTATTCCTCTATAATCATTCATGTTATAAKATTTCTATTACTTCATAATATTCAACAWTTTTTTTCATTTAAGAAAGTCAATGATTTTATGAAGTGCTAACCAACAAGTATTCTTGGAAATCTATAGTTTTCCCGTTGCTTTGTTCYGGGCAGGTACACTTCTGGTTTATCATTTCTTTATTGGTTGTTTAATCAGACTTTCTGATCGGTGGTGACTTGTGAGAGGGAACCTTTTACTTGGCCTTTATCCTTTGCCTTCTCAAAACCCCAGGTCACCGAGAATGTCTCTCCTGGGCCTACCACCCTAAATAGAAAGAGACATCTTGTTGAGGTGACAATGATAGGATAATCTCTTGTTACGTCAATTTGTCTTCATTTCCCTTTTCCCTTCTATCAAAGTACAAATTGCACGATAACATGCCCCTTTACATTATAAATTCAAATTAAATTTTAAAAATTGCACATAAGAAACCCTAAAGATGACGTCATCCCTTTCTAGGGTGACGTTTTGACATTTTTAGCAAGTCATTGAGCAAATGGCGGAGGTCATTGGGCCTCCCAAGGCTCCTCCTTCATGCGCTAGGCTCAATTCTGTCATGCAAAGGGTCTTCTTCCTCCAAAAATGCCAAGTGTCCATCTTCACCACCAAAACCCTAGCCTTAGGGTGACGTCAAGCCCTCCAAGTGTGACGTTTTGGCTTCAAAAAGCAAAACGTTGGGCTAGTAAAGGGCTAGGATAGATCCTCCAAGGTGTCTCTCAAGCCTTTAAAGGCTACCATTAGCATTCGGTGTGCGAGCCATGGTATCCAACCTGTGGGTTTCAAGCCCCAAGAAATCCCAAGCTAGGCTTGTTCATCCAAAACTGTTCACCAAGCAAGGTCCTGCAAAGACAATGACTACGCCCTCCAAGGATCTCAAGTCAAATGCATCATGATAAGTAAATCAAGTCAATAAAAGAGTCATCTAAGCATGTGCATCAAAAACCACCTCATCAAACTAAACAAGTGCTCAAAGACCTTATGCAATTTACCAAGTTTAGGTGTGGGAGGGTTGACAAGGTGACCTATTGGGTGGATCATTCCTCAAGTCAAGGAGTGTTTCCTAGTTGAACCCCTCTCTAAGACACGTGGGGAAGATGATGTGGATGGGGCGAAAACTTTTGGGCATGGGGTTCATGACATACAAGGGATCGTAGTGTCTCATTTATGGGTGCCTTTGTAGAGGGTGTGTTGCACCTTCGTTTTCAATGCATCATTTTTCCAAGCCCATTTATTGACATTAGTTAATTAAGGTACAAACATTGGGTACTCCCTATTGGGTAACAATTAGCTTGGGGGGCAGTACCACAATGTCACTTGAAGGGAGAGGTACACAGAGTGTCATGGGGGTAAAGTCTAGCATGTAGCGCACTTGTGTAGATCCCTCAACAAGCGGGACATTTATATATATGTATTTTCTTTTGTAATTCTTTGATTTTTTTAGGAGAAACATTTCATTGTCCTCAAGACCTCTTTGGGCAAGCATCTGGAAGGTTCATAATATGGATTTTATCTTTTTCTAGCAACATTCCCTTATGGGCCTTCGACCCCTTTTTCCCATGAAATGAGGGACGATCCCTTCTTGGGTTAGTACACCCAAAAATCCCAAAAGATAAGGAGATGAGGGGATGAAGAGTGGAAAGTGACAAATATGGTCGGAAATGGCAGGATGACTTGTCAAGGGGACCTCCCAGTAGTAAACCCATCCCCAATGGTGACCACCTACTAGGGCGCAATGTCAACAACCAAGGTGAAACATGTCAAAGAGAACAATTTCCAAGCAGACGTTACATAATCAAAAGCAACTTTAAATGCAACAAACTCAAATGCCTCAAATATTGAAATGACATTCACCATAATACTTGGCTTGTACCTCAAGGAGCAAGACCCATTGTCTTCCGGAAGCAAGCTGATGTGATGGATACCCTCATGATGAACCTGAGATCTGTGGTGGTGAGGTGGGCCTCTGTCTATGCAAGTGGATGATGTCAACCATTTGCCCCTCGGTACTCCATGTCTGCAACCTGAGGGCCTCGAGACATCATCTCCTTATTTATCCCTAGAAATTGGGGATAACATCGCCAATATCTTGTCTCGTCTTGTTTGTGCTCAATTCTTAACAGTCCAAATGTATACCACATAAACAACTACCTCAAAGATGGGAAAACAATGGAAGAAGATAATGACATCACACATACAACTTGCTGCAGATTTCCTAGACATTGCCAAAACTTCCAAATTTCTTTAAACACATTTGAAAGTAAAATCTGTCTTAGAAGTCTAAGAATACCCACCTTGTTCCTGGAGAATTTGTCTTAGTTTGCACATTTCGTGAAGTCGTGGGAGGAGGGAAGGCACAATTCAATCTAGCCTTGTTTACACTTTGGTAGCCTCCATTCTCCCTTGCCATATTGGAGCCCCTACCACCACCTGCATATGAACATACAAAGAATTGTATACATTCTATATGCAATGTTTTCTATTAACACGAGTATTCTATTTTTTTCCTTTAGTGTTAAGATTAAATAAATCATATTTGGCTAACAAAGATTCAACACCATAACACTCACATGCAAAAACACAATTCATACCATATGAGATATAGCACAGAAGATAGTTTCCTTTGCCAACCCCCCTTCCACCTCGACCTTGATTGTCTGGTCTTAATCTAATATCTACAAAATATCTAGTGTTTGCATTCTCCTGAAAACACTATATGCAACAATGTATGCTAGATGTCAACTATTTTGCAGTATTAAACTAAGGAGCAATAGAGATTGTTTATCACAGTAGACAACATCTATTAGTTTCTTGGAAAGGAAACCAAAAAAAAAAAGCATTGCTGACATCTCAGAATACCTCCATCTTCTTTCCCTTGACATCAAAGCTCTTGGATCCGTGCTTTCTCTAAAAGAACCATGGCTTCACATCAACCTTGCACATGTAATGAAAACTCGGGTCATTGACATGGACACTAAGGTATTGGCCCATTAGATTCTTGCACAATGTTTTGATCACAAATTTGTAGGTTTCTAACTTTTTGGTCTGATATAGGCAAGTTATCAGGTTCTGTGTCATTCTACTGCTAGAAGAAGAAGAAGGCCTAGTATTATGTGTGATAAGCAATAACAACAACAACCCTTTCCCTCTAAATAATTTCCAAGCTCAGATATTCCATTCCACAAAACGATATGTACGATGGCTCTTCATTTCATAATTATTCCTCCTAATCCCTATGGCAGCAGCCCTTATCTTCTTTCCTATAGTGTCAAATTCTGCCAGTATTTGATCCAATCTGCTACTAATTCTAACATTCATATTCCTTTGAAGAAAAAAGTTTCAATTGCCTGTAAATACCACTTCCATCATGTAGCAAACAATAGAATTGTTCTTCAAACATATCACCCAATTGTTTTGGGATTGTAAACTGCAAGTAAAAGTGGTACAAAAGATGTTCTCCAATGCAAATTACCCCTGAACTATTTATGGAATGCAACACTTTCAATGATAAACAAAGTACCTGCCATGCTAAGAGGATGTATATCAGAAATACTAGGAAGTATCATGTAATGTCTCCCACATCTTGATGAAGAGGTGATGAGGAGACTCAGTGGCCTAGGCATCCCCACTAGGCCATAGTCTCACACTAAGGGGAAGGGTTAACTAAGCTAAAGTTATATTCTTAAGTTGACTTGAGAAAAAAGGTAAAAAGGAGTAAAAGATAACTCAATGGAAGAATAGAAGTTAACCCTAGGAGTTAATCTAACTCAACAGAAGAATAGAAGGGAAAGTATAAATAGAAGGCTGGGGCGCACCTATTAGTCATTCTGGATTTGGTATATTGCTTGTTATTGCTCTTGAGCATACAATTTGGGGGTTTTCCTGTACAAACCCTTGTGAGCAACTCAGTGGTGAAAGACCCACTCACCTTGTTCCACAGATTGGTCTCGAGGATGAAAGACTCCTCTACACCATTCTACTCTTAGCATATTTCCACCTAGCGATTTAGGAAGTAGCAGGGCCATATTGTTCTTGAGTTTCCAGCAAGGGTGCACCATCATCTAGAGAAGGGTTCGATCCAGCTGATCAGGAGAGCCTTTGACCATTCCGACACTTGGGTTTTACTTGCAGGGGCCCAACCATCATTTTGATGGTTTTTCTGGAGAGTTATCACCATCAGATCTTTAGCTTCAGATTGGGATGACTTGGAGGCAAAGGGACATCCTATGATTCAGTAAATCTCAGATCTAGAGAGCTTCAACTAGAATTTGAGTCTGAAACTTCTCCTACGGGATTCTCATAGCTCGATCTACATTCTTGGGAAGTTTCAGGGCATTTAGAGACTTCTCTCATTAGGGCCGAACTACCTAGGGTTCCAGGCATCCAGGAGGGCGCAGCTTCATTAGAAGATTCAGAGTTTGGAGGAGTTTTCCTTAGCCTTTCGGCTTGAGATTTCAGGAGGGTGCTCCTATCGCCCAGATTTATCAGTTGGCAGAGTTTGGGCTCATTTGGAGTCTTCTTACAGTTGGGCCTAGTTATTGAGGGTTTCAGCCTTCTATTGGAGCGTGGCATCTCCCAGCTTGAGGAATCGACATTCAGATCTACTTGTATTGGTCTTCATCTATCATCCAGCCTTGGAGGCGTATTTTGTATTGGCGTGAGCATTTTGTAGCAGTTCATACTTATTATCTATCAGGCCATCTGAGGATTATTCCAGGTCGACTATCTATTGTATCTGATTCCTGCTTCTTATAATAAAAGGTCAAATCTATGCTTGTGTTTTCTATATCTTGAATTTATTGTGCTCTTGCATGTGTTGGACAAATCTTGTATAAACACCACTTAATAATTGGACAACTTCATTAGTCACCTGCACATCAAACACAACAGAGGTAGTTAGTGGTTTCAAGCAAAAAAATTGGCTTGGGATCATTACAGTGGTATCAGAGCTCTGATCGTCCAAACCTATGGAGGGATTGGCGCATGCAGAGGTATAGTGGAATCTTCATGGGCCGAAGGAAGAAACAAAACAGTGAAACAAAGGCCGAAATGGAGGGATCAGGAGATGACCATGAGCCGCAAGGTTTGGCCTATTTGGTAGTTGAATTCCACAAGACCCTGAATCTCACAGAAAGCAACTTAGTTCATCATTTGCAGGAGAGCCAGGAGACAAGCCGCAGGGAACAAGCTGTGATCACAGAGACCCTGAAAAAGGTAGATGGAAATTTGAAAAAAATTGATGAGAACCAGACCTTGATAACCAAGCTACTAATGCAGATGAATCATAAAGGTTAAGACCCTGAGACGTATGGAAACAAAGAAGCCAGTGGATCGGGTGGATCCCATGGTGAGACCCAGTATAATCCGGAGAAAGGCCCCAGATCTGAAGGAAGCCATGGAGGTGGAACGTCCTATGGGCACTTGGGTAGTAGGGCTAACCCCAGGCCATACATGCCTACGTTTACTGATGAACAAGGGAAACAGGAAGAGGTGGATGATTTCGTTGAACAAATGGCACGATGTACCAAGGAGTACTACGGGTTGGATATGGTGATTCAAAGGCAGATGTCCTTGGATCAATATTGCCAACTCAAGTTCAGAAATAAGCCTAGGTCAAAACACGGGAATAGTTTTGAGTTTGAACGAAGAGCAGGAAAGATAGAGATCCTATATTTTGATGGTACGGCCAAGATGACAGTACAGGCATGGGTGCAAAAGCTGGACACCTATCTACAACTTAACCCAATGAGGGAAATGGAGGCCATCAAGTTTGCTACTATGTACTTGGATGGAAAGGCTCATGATTGGTGGTATCATGGACTCACCACTCTTGGCCACAATCAAATAGTGTCCTACATAGAATTCACTCAGAGGCTTATTGACAGGTTTGATCAGGAAGATCCTGAGCTACATTTCCGGGAGCTCACACAACTCAAGCAAACTTGTACGGCCGAGGCATATATTAATGAATTTCAAAGGCTGGCAGTGATGGTGCAGGATATGTGTCCAACCAGGCTTATGATGCTATTCACTGAGGGGTTGATGGAACCCTTGAAGGGTTGGGTCAAGGCCTTTAAGCCTACCAAGCTACAGGAGGCTATTTGGAAGACAAGGGATCTGGGACCAGCAACTAAGCCAAAATTTGTACCCAGACCACCTCTTAACAGTGGAGGAAGAGATGAAAGACCTCCAATGTATCAAGGAGGACGTGACCCAAGGCATTTTGACAGGGGCCGTGGCAGAGTGGATGCGAACACCAGGAGGGAGTTGAGACGGAAGCAACTCTGCTTCACTTTCAAAGAACCATGGAACCCAGCACACAAATGCATGGGCCGTGGTCAGGTGCACTACATTGAGGTCACTTCAAACAACGAAGAGGAAGAAGAGATCGGCCAAATACAGAACATGGAGGTAGAAACCACTGAGGCAGTAGAGGAACAGATCACAGGATAGGATAGTATGGCCACCTTGGCATCTATCAATGGAGTGCCCAAGTATAACACCTTCCGAATGAGGGGGGTCTTGCAGGGACAGAGAGTTTCAGTTTTGATTGATGGAGGAGCTTCCCACAACTTCATTGACTCAACATTACTGAAAAGAAGGCACATACCCACAGTAGAATTTGAAGGGTTCAAGGTGGAGGTAGCAGGTGGAAGCACTATGCCCTGCGACAGATACATTCCTGACATGAAGATACATTCCCGACATCATCCTAGGAGTTTAGTGGCTCAACACATTGGGGCCTATCACTACCAACTACAAAACCATGGAAATGTCATTCATAGAGGAGGGTGGACGAAAGGTAGTGCTCCAGGGCATGACTGGGAATGCTGCAAAGGTAGTCATGGCCAAGAAGATGGAGGCCATCTTCCGGAGAGATGAGATAGTATACGCAACAGAGTGCAGTATTGTAACACGTATGGATGAGCAGGGCAAGGTTCACTACACTCCAGAAATCAAAGAAATCCTTGACAGGCACCACAAGCTATTTGGACCTATTCCTCCAGGGGTACCACTAGATAGAGGGTTTGAGCACATTATTGAACTAGAGGAAGGGGCCAAACTAGTCATTACCACCCATACAAACATCCCAAGAAGTACAAAGATGAGATAGAGAAGGCCATCAAGGAACTTCTGGACATGGGGCACATTAGGCCCAACACTAGCCCTTTTGCTTCTTCGGTAGTGCTGGTGAAGAAGAAAGATGGCACTATGAGGATGTGCATTGACTTCAGGGCCTTGAATAAAAGGACCATCAAAAACAGATACCCGATACCAAGGATTGATGAACTATTGGATGAATTGCATGGGGCCAACTACTTCACTAAGATTGACTTTCATTCTGGCTATCATCAGATCAAGATGAGGGAGGAAGACATCTCAAAAACAAATTTTAGATGTCATTACGACCATTATGAGTTTTTGGTGATGCCCTTTGGGTTAACCAATGCCCCTACTACGTTCCAATCATGTATGAACCATGTGTTCAACAAACAACTGAGGAAGCACTTGTTGGTATTTTTTTATGACTTGCTTATCTATAGCAAGACGTGGGATGACAGAGATCAGATTTTGTCAATCATGGAGGAACAATCATTGAATGCTAAGGAGTCCAAATGCGAATTTGGAATGACAGAGGTCCTCTATTTAGGACACATCATCGGGGAAAAAGGGGTACATGTACATCAGGAGAAAATAAAAGCCATCATGGAATGGCCTACTCCCAAGACACTCACAGAATTGAGAGGATTTCCGGGCATGTGCATGTATTACAGGAAGTTTGTCAAAGGATTTTCTCAGCTATGTGCACCTTTGACTGATTTGACTAAGAAAGGAGCCTTCAAGTGGGACAAGGAGGCTCAAATAACGATGGACAAGATGAAGAAAGTGATGAGTACGTGCCCAGTCTTAGCTCTTCCAAATTTCAGCCTCCCTTTTACCTTGGAGTGTGATGCCTTCGGGGAGGGAATAGGGGCCGTACTGATGCAGAAGAGGTACCCTCTTGCCTATGCGAGTCAGAAACTCAGGGGTCCCGAGCTACTTTACAACATTTATGACAAAGAAATGTTGGCTATCATGTATGCACTAGCCAAATTCCGGCAATACCATGTAGGTGCTCGGTTTGTGGTCAAATCAGATCATAACAGTCTAAAATATCTATTGGAGCAGAAGGACTTGAACGAGAGGCAACAAAAATGGGTAAGCAGAATACAGGCCTACGACTTTGACATTGAATTTGTCAAAGGGAAGAACAATGTGGTGGCTGATGCCTTATCCAGGAGGCCATCCATCTTTGCCATGACAGGTGTATCAGTTGACTGGAAAGACCATCTGGTGATGGAGTATGCAGAGGATCAGTTTGCGTGCCAGCTATTGGATGGGCAGGTACAAGATGATAATTTCAAGGTTATAAATGACCTCATCTACTACGAGGACCAAATCTTTTTGGTTCCTGGATCGGCCTTCAAGGCCAAGGTATTGCAGGCGTGCCATGACTCACCAATGGCAGGACATCAGGGGATCAACAAGACATACAAGCAGGTGAGAGAAAGGTTCTCTTGGAAGGGCCTCAAGGAGGATGTGACAAAGCACGTCAAGGAGTGTACTACATGTCAGGAAAACAAGGATGAGCACACGCACCCAACAAGACTACTGCAACCCTTACCCATTCCGGAGCACAAGTGGGAAAGCATATCCATGGACCTCATCACTGGGTTACCGAAGATGCAAGGGAAGGACTGCATTTTTGTAGTAGTGGACAGGTTAACAAAGTTTGCACACTTCTTCGCCATAGCTACTGACTTCAGTGCAGCACAGGTGGCTGAACTATTCTTTAGGGAGATTTTCAGGTTGCACGGCCTACCCAAGACCATTGTCAGTGACAGGGATAGCAGGTTCATGAGTACTTTTTGTCAAGAGTTATTCAGATTGGTTGGTATGGCCTTGACCCCTACTACCAGCTATCACCCTCAGACGGATGGACAGACAGAGATAATCAACAAGTGGGTGGAGGGCTACCTCAGAAATTATGTGGCAGGGCAACAAAAAGTGTGGGCCAGATGGTTGCACTTGGGAGAGTATTGCTACAACACCACCCAACATATGTCCATTGGCATGTCACCATTCACGGCCTTGTATAACGATGATCCTTTATCTTTTGTGGAGATTGCTTTCGGTGACAGTAAGGCACCTATGGTACAGGATTGGATACAACAGAGCCAAGATATTCTCAGGGAACTGAAGGATCATCTACAGAGAGCACAGAACCAGCAAAAGGTCCAAGCAGATAAGCACAGAGTTGATCATACCTTTGAGGTTGGTGACTAAGTCTACCTAAGGCTCCAACTGTTAGCACAAATTCTTGCCAGTTGGCGTTTTCTTCCGGTTTCGGGCCCTTGGTGTAAATGCATAGAAGTGGGATTTGAAAACCGGTCGAGTGTGTTTTATTCAAAGGCCGCAGCCATGAGCGCCGAGCGCGGCCCACAGAAGAAGCCCATTTTGGGCTTAAAATCAAGCGAGCGGGCACTTTGTCTTTCAACAGAGAGGATCCACAGATGGGGCAGATCGACGACCATCGGGTAAGTTTGGGTCACAGAGTTGCACGTGTTCAAGCGCTTGAGCTCATCTCCTATGGCCAAACTCACGAAACGATCAAGGCATTTTCGGTATTTTGGCTACCGGGACTTCAAGATACAAGGGTCTCTCCTCCTTGCATCATGTATCCCCGGTGTGCGAAATACCGAAAGAGCCAGGACCGTCGATCAAGAAATGATCTAGGTCGTCCATCCAATGGGACAGGTGGTGGGCGATCAAGCCATTTCAGCTACCGGGACTTCGAGAGAATAGAGGGTCTCCTCCTTCCACTGCATTTCAAAATCCCGAAGCTCGAAATGCCGAAAGGGTCCAGGACAAAGGCGGTCCCACATTTGAGAAGTGATCTAGGTCGTCCATCTAAAGGGACACGCGGTGCGCGATCAAGCCATTTCAGCTACCGAGACTTCGAGAGAACAGAGGGTCTCCTCCTTCCACTACATTTCAGAATCGTCGAAACGCGAAATCCCGAAAGCGCCTTTGAAGATAGGCACAGGGTCACAGCCCGTGGTCACTTGGGGTGATAGAAAGAATTGTGCGAAGGGCCAAAGTGCCGAGTTTAGCTACAGAAGGGATCGCTGCGTTTTCCAGGTACCAGTTTAACTCGGCCTCGATCTTGGTCCCTGCTAAAAGTAAGCGAAGGTGGGGGAAGATAGTTGAAACCTCGGCTCACTCATTAAATGCAAAGCATGAAGGTTCCNCCTCCTTCCACTACATTTCAGAATCGTCGAAACGCGAAATCCCGAAAGCGCCTTTGAAGATAGGCACAGGGTCACAGCCCGTGGTCACTTGGGGTGATAGAAAGAATTGTGCGAAGGGCCAAAGTGCCGAGTTTAGCTACAGAAGGGATCGCTGCGTTCTCCAGGTACCAGTTCAACTCGGCCTCGATCTTGGTCCCTGCTAAAAGTAAGCGAAGGTGGGGGAAGATAGTTGAAACCTCGGCTCACTCATTAAATGCAAAGCATGAAGGTTCCGGCAGGCAGTCTGCCTGAGATAGTCCTGTATGCTGGTTTTTTTTAAAGAAGCCATGCCGAGTCCTCGTCTGACCAGAGGAGTCTGCACACACTATTTTAGCCTTTAATGTTTCATCTACCCCCCCCTGATAAGGCCATGCAAAGTTAAGGTGACGTCTGACGAAGGAGTGCAGGCCAGATTTGACTGAAGAGACGCCACGCCCTAGAAGTTCTAAGACACCTCTGTTGGGCGGATGTTTAGGAGTATATTTACTCAGTTTTGGTATTTTTGTAAGGATCGATGGTAGAGCACAACTCCCGATTGTAAAGCTTTAATCCAGCCTCTGGTTCTCTGGTTATAGAAGAACAATTGAGACTTCTTGTTTAATGGCAACTAGCTTCTTCTTTTCCTTTTTCCCTCTAAATCAGAAAGCCCGGACATGGATGATCCAGTCGGGTGTTGCATAGCTATATAATGTAAGTTTGATTATATCAGTTCTGCAATCTTTTTTAGGTTCATTTTGAAGTTTATTCGGCTATGAGAGGATTTCATATCCAAGACTTTTCCTCTTTTTTGAAGACTGTTGGAAGACCGGATGTCCAGAGCAGACTTTATTTCCCCTCTCTTTCCCTCCACTTACTCACCACTATCATTATTACTGGATTAAGTTAGGTCAAGACCTCATATTTCACTGTTGTTCTAGCCAAGTTTTCTGAGTTATAACGATATGATTATGAGTTTCTTTCCATTTGATCAACCTCTACAAACAAATCGTGACATAAAATTGATGGGTGTCGGGCTCTGCTCCTGCTGCAATCCAGGAGTGACTTTCGACGCCAACATTTATGGCGCCGTTGTCGGGAACAAAGTTGAAAATTTTCCCGAGATTGAACGACATTGAGCCTCTGATTCTAAAGGTGCATCAGGCATTAGAGCCTTTGAAGATTGCTACTGTGCACTTGAAGACTCCATTGTGACGACTCCACTGTGGCGAACTTGCCTTTTTAATTGTGGCTTTCAGAGGTAGACACACGCGGTCCCATCCATAGTTGCCTCTAGCTACGCTTGAAGATGAGCCGCAGGCGAATTTCAGAAGAGGAAAGGCCCCCCAAGGAGAAGCTTCCACCGCCAAACCAGGTATTTTGCCGTCTCCTTCTGTAGAAACTCCTTTTTCTTCTCCTCAGCTTCGTAACAAACCTTTTTCTGAAACCTCCCGTTTCCTGAATTTCTGAAGTGTTCCTGCCGAGTTGTCTCCTCCTGGTTTTGGACTAGAGGGAGAAACCCTTGTCACTTCCCTTACCCCTATAAGCCTATTTCCAGTATCCCCRSTTCAAGCTCCTTCCCCTCYGAATTCTCCTCCACCTAATATCCCTATGGCAGGAGCAAATCCCCCCATGACCAGAATGGAGGCTATTATAGCCGCYAGGTATGCTCCCCTTTTGCTACCCCAGCCTCTCAACGCCCTTCCAGCAGATGGCTACCTCAAGCAGCTGCCCAAGTTTACAGGCGACGGGGACATAACTGCAAAAGACCACCTTGAAGCCTTTTACAGTTTTACAGACGACCATGTCATCATGCATGCAGATGCGTGGATGAGGATTTTCGTCCATAGCCTTGAGGGTGAGGCTAGAAAATGGTTTAGGTTCTTGCCTCCTGGATTTATTAATGGGATTGAGGCTTTGGATAATGCCTTTTTGAGACAGTGGGGAGACAAAAAGGACTTCATGTATTACATGGTAGAGTTTGGATCTTTGAAGAGAAAGGAAGGAGAGTCTGTTTCTGTCTTATCCAAAAGATTTAACAAAATGTACAATAAAATCCATGCTGAGATTAAGCCCTCAGAAGCCTCTGTGAAAATCACTTATGCTAGCGCTTTTGATCCCGATTTCTGCCTCCTGTTGAGGGAAAGGAGAACCACCACTCTGGCGCACATATATGATGCGGCCGTAGAAGTAGAGTCTAATATATTGGTTGTTGACCGACTCAGGAGTAAGGCTGACAGAGACATACCCAGGAGGAGAGCTGAAGCCTCCTCATCCCATTCCTCTCCCCTTCCTCCTTAGACGGATGAGGTAACTAAAGTGCTGAAATCTCTTTCGTCTAGGATGGAAAGGTGGGAGTTAGAGGGGAAGCCTGTGTACAAAAATCCCCAGAATACTGATAACAGAGGTTTCAGGAGGCCTGGTAACAATGTGCCACAGGCCTCCCCAAGGGAACAAAGGAGCAAAGAAAGAGATGATCAGAGGATTTAGACCTCTCTCCAAAACAACATAGTTGCTCATGAGGAAGGAGAGGAGATAGAAGAACTTGACCCTGAAATTCACTGCATTGAAGACACCTCCCCTTTTCCCCATTTGACTAAATATGCATATGAAGAATCCCTCATGAGCGTCCAAATCAATGAGTTGGGTAAAGGGGAGAAGGCCAACAACACTCCTAACAGATACCATCTCCGGTCAAAGAAGAAAGATGATAGTTTTGACTGCCAGGATCAACCCCTTATAGCAGAAAGGCCTGCTAAAGCTATTGCGACAACTACTAAAGAAAAGAAAGCTCAGAATACTTCGTCAGTAGCCAAAGAGCCTGTTTCCGAGGTAAGGGAACCTCCTAAGCCCCTCTCCTCTTTTAGTTTTGAGCATGAGATTCAGAAGATCAGAATTCCTGTACCCCTCTCAGAACTAGTTAAAAATGAAGATTTCAAAAGGTCCCTCTTTAAGATGTTACAATACGAGCCCCCCTAACCTTCCACAGACTCAATAAATCTTCAAGATGAAAAGCCAATAGTTGTCTTAGGTCCCATGGTAGAAGATAGAGATGATTCATCCCCTCCCTTCTACACATCCCTGAACATACATGATAAGGTGCTACATAATTGCCTCATGGATTCAGAGGCTTCCCACTACCTTATGCCCAAAATAGTCATGGAAGTGTTGGCGTTGGAAGTCACTCCTGGATTGCAGCAGGAGCAGAGCTCGACGCCCATTAGTTTATGTCACGATTTTGTTTTAAATGGGGTGGTCGGATGTGAGTGAACTTAGAACAGTATCATTTAACTTAGAAAACTAGGCCAGAAATGAGGGCCATAACTAACTTCAGTCAAGAATTTGAGTTAAAGCGAGAGTAGAGGGAAGACTAGGGAGAAAAGAGGTGAGATTGCTCTGGGCATCAGGCCTTCCAGCAACTCGAGAAAGAAAAACGAGACACTAAAATGTGCCTAAATGACACAGTGATAACTGCACACTGATCAAAGCTATCATACTATGCAGCCACGACCATTCGACTGGATCCTCCAATTCCGAATCATTTAGTGTAAGATGAAAAAGACAACGTGGGAGACTGCTTAAGACTGGTGCAGAGATTGTAGTGACCAACCATATGTCATCCTACAATGTGCGACCCTCGGCTGGATCCTCTAATGCCGAGTGTTTTAAACAGCTAACAAACAAAATAAAAGGAAAGAGAAGCTGACTTCCATTAATTTGACAGTCTCAAATCAAAATACATAACCAGAGCTTCCTCAAAAAATTTACAATTGGGAGCTAAGCTCAACCATCGATCTCTACAAAAATGGAAAAAATGCCTACATATACTCCTCCACTTTCGCCCAGCAGAGGCGTCTCAGGACTTTCAAGGTGTGGCGTCTCCTCAGTCAAATCTGGCCTGAACTCCTTTGTCAGACGTCACCTTAACTTTGCATGGCCTTTGTAGGGGAGGTAGCTGAAACATTAAAGGTTAAAATAGCGTGTGCAGACTCCTCTGGTCAGACGAGAACTCGACATGACTTCTTTGGAGAAAACCAACGTACAGGACCATCTCGGGTAGACTGCTTGCCGGAACCTCCATGCTTTGCATTTAATGAGTGAGTCGAGGTTTCAACTACCTCCATCCACCTTCATTTATTTTTAGCGAGGACCAAGATCAAGGTAGAGCTGAATTGGTCTCTGGAGAACGCGATGATCCCTTCTGTAGCTAAACCCGACGCTTCGGCCCTTTGCGCAGTTCTTTCTATCGCCCCCAAGTGACCACGGGCTGTGACCCTGTGCTTATCTTCAAAGGCACTTTCGACATTTCGCGTTTCGTGGATGGGAGGAGTTTGCTCCTTGTGCTTCAGAGTTACAAAAGGCGAGGTGGCGACATAGCCTAATCGCGCGCCACGTACCCCTCCTTGATTGGGCGGCCTAGATCATTTCAGCGAGACTGTGGGCCCGGGTCCTGGACGCCTTTGGCACTTCGCGTCTCGTGGATGGGAGGAGGCTGCTCCTTGTGCTTCAGAGTTACGAAAGGCAAGGTGGTGACATAGCTTAATCGCGCGCCACGTACCCCTCCTTGATCGGGCGGCCTAGATCATTTCAGCGAGACTGTGGGCCTGGGTCCTGGACGCCTTCGGCACTTCGCGTCTCGTGGCTGGGAAGAGGCTAGTCCTTGTGCTTCAAAGTTACGAAAGGCGAGGTGGCGACATAGCCTAATCGCGCGCCACGTACCCCTCCTTGATCGGGCGGCCTGGATCATTTCGGCAAGACTGTGGGCCCGGGTCTTGGACGCCTTCGGCACTTCTTGTCTCGCGGCTGGGAGGAGGCTAGTCCTTGTTCTTCAAAGTCGCGATGCGCGAAGAGGCGATAGAGCCTAATCGTGCACCACACGTCCCTCTGGATGGACGGTCCTAATCATCTCGACAATATTGTGGGCCCAACTCCTGAGCGCTTTCGGTGCTTTGCATCTCGCAGCTGGGAGGAGGCTGATCCTCGTTCTTCAAAGTCACAATGCGCGAAGAGGCGATAGAGCCTAATCACGCACGACGTGTCCTTCTGGATGGATGGTCCTAATCATCTCGACAATATTGTGGGCCCAACTCCTAAACGCTTTCGGTGCTTCGCGTCTCGCAGCTGGGAGGAGGCTGATCCTCGTTCTTCAAAGTCACGATGCGCAGAGAGGTGATAGAGCCTAATCACGCACCACGTGTCCCTCCCATGCAATAAAACTTGTGCAACTCCGTGGCTCTAGCTTACCCGATGACCGACGATCTGCTCCATCGATTGATCCTCGCCGTTGAATCCCAGATCACCCATCTTCTAACACTTAAGTCCGAAATGGACTTCTTCTGTGTGCTGCGCTTGACGCTCATGACTGTGGCCTTTGAATAAAATGCATTTGATGGGTTTTTTAAGCCCCATTTTTTTGCATTTACGCCACGGACTCGAATCCTGGAGAGAAAACGCCCCCTTGCAAGAATTTGCGCTAACAATAGGCTCCATGGGGAACAAAGTCGTCATTGCGATGCTCTAAGAACTCATTTGCAGCTTCAGTGCCTTGCTATTGGGCTATGGAGTCATTTACTAAGCTGAAAAATAAAAATAAACAAAGAACCAAAAGGACAATATTTACAAACAAAGGAGCCGTCTAAGGCTCAAACAAAACATTTCTTCAGAAAATGCCCATTTACTGGGCTGTTGAAAACCTCTTCACCCTCCAAATCTTGCAACCTGTACGTGTTATTTGAGGAAACTTCAGAGATTTTGAAGGGCCTGATCCATAGGGCGTCAAACTTGTTGTGTTTTCCCTTGTCCTGTTTGGGTGCATCCCACTTAAGCACCAAATCCCCGATTTCAAACTCCTTCCTCCTGACTTTCCTGTCAAAGGCCTGTTTGACCTTCTGCTGATGACTATGAGCTGCGTCCATCACCTGTTCCCTGATTTTTTGTACTTCCACCATCTGATGAATCCTTCTGACCATATGATCTAGCTCTCCTTCATAATCTTGGAAGAACTTCGCTACAGGTAAGGCGAGCTGAGTGGGAAAAATTGCCTCTGTTCCGTAGACCAGCTGGAAAGGCAAGGTGCCCAGGGACTTCTTCCTTGTTACTCGATCGGCCCATCCTTGTTACTAGATCGGCCCAAGGGTGAATTTGAGCTTTGAATCCCAAGCCCTCTTATTGTCTTCCAATAATATTTTAATGAGCTTGATTAGGCTTTTATTAGAAGATTATGCCAATCCATTTCCCTGAGGATAATAGGGGGTGGAGTGAATTAGCGAGATCTGGAACTGCTCACAGAACTTAATCAGAGCCTCAGATTTGAACGAAGCAGCGTTATTAGTGACAATCCTGCTGGGACAACCAAATCTGGTTATGATATCCTCCAGGAAGCTGATAATTACTTTGTGTGATGCTCTTCTGGTGGGGGCAGATTCTATCCACTTGGTGAAATAGTCTGTTGCAGTCAGGATCCATCTATGTTGGCCACTTGAGGGAGGATGGATTTCCTCGATGAAGTCCATCCCCCACTGCTGAAAAGGTGTTGAAGCCACTACAGGCTTCAGTGGCAGTGGTCTAAGCTGTTGCTTTGCTGAGAACTTTTGGCATTTGATGCAGGCTCTGATTTCTCTGCAGACATCAGTGAATAAAGTGGGTCAGTAATACCCAGCCCTGAGGATTTTGTGAGTTGTGGGCTTCCAGAAATGATGCCCCCCACAAAGGCCGCTATGGAAATCAAACATAACATTCTGGGCTTCTTGTGGATTCAGGGACCTTAAAAATACCCCTAGGGGGGTCTTTCCAGTACAAGGCTTGGTCAATGAGGCAATATCTGACCGCCTTGAGCTTTAAAGCTCTCGCCTTACTCTTTTCCATTCCATCGGGAGGTTTCAACTCTTGCAGAAAATACAAGATATCTCTATACCAGGTGCATCCTGCTAGTGATAAGTCACCCTGAGAACCTTTGTTGTATGACTCAGCTTGTTGATTTTCTGAACAAGCATTGATGAAGCTGATCCCCAAGGCTTTGCAATTGGATTCAGCCAACAACTTGGCTAAACCCTGCCCCTTTACCAACTTGGTGGGCTTAATCTCCAGATCAAACTCCAGGATTTTGGCAATCCATTTACCTCTTCTCCCATCTATGTCAGGCTGTATAAGGATGTCCTTCACAGAGGCTGAAGGAACGTATGCAGTCACTTTTGAGTGCAAGACATAGACTCTGAAAGCTTTGAGAGCTTTCACCAAGGCATAGGCCCGCTTCTCCATGATCTCGTACCTGATTTCTGCATCTCTTAATGCTTTACTGAAGAAGACAATGGGTTGCTCTCTCCCTTCCTCATTTTTTTGCAATAAGACCGCTGCTACTGTATCAAAAGAAGTGAAAGAAAAAACTAGGAAGTCTTTGGAATAGTCAGGACTGATCAACACAGGTGCCTTAGTCAATGCCCTTTTTATTTGGGTAAAAGATTCCCTAGGTTCAGCAGTCCATTTTACTTCTTTTCCTTTTCTGAGCATGGCTGTGATGTGTTTCACCATCTCAACGAAATTTGAGACGAACCTCCTCAGAAAGATAATCTTCCCTAAAAAAGCCTAAACTTCCTTCCTAGACCGAGGAAGTGACAGGGTCTTAATTGCCTCTACCTTGCTGGGATCAATCCTTACTCCTTCTGTTGATACTATATGACCTAACAATTTCCCCTCCTTCATGGCAAAGAAGGATTTTTTGGGGTTTAAGGATAGGCGAAACCTCCGACACTTAAAGAACACTTTTCTCAGGTGACAACAGTGTTCTTTGTCAGACATGAAGAAGACTGTGATGTCATCCAGATAGATCATCACAAACTAATCTTTTTCCCCAATGAAGGCTATATCCATGGCTCGCTGAAATGTTGCTCCTGCATTCATCAATCCAAAGGGCATTTTGGCATACATGAATGTGCCCCAAGGAGTGGTGAGGGCCGTTTTTTCTCTGTCCTCGGGCATGACTGATATCTGGTTATAACCAAAAAAACTATCGATCATGGATATCCTAGATGCACCAGTTACCCTCTGCAATATGTGTTCCATGTTGGGCAGGGGTAATTGTCCTTTCTTGAGCTTTTGTTCAGATTCTTGAAGTCGACGCAAAGCCTAATCTCGCCACTTTTCTTCCTTACTGGGACCAAATTGGCCACCCATTCAGAATATCTCAAGGGGACAATGATTTGGGCATCTAACAATTTCTTCACTTCTTTTTCCATGACAGGCAGTAGCGTGGGTTTTATTTGTCTTAGCTTCTGCCTAAATGGCCTGGCCTCTTCCTTCAGTGGGATCTTGTGTTCAATGACAGATGTGTCATATGTCTTGAGGTCTTCATAGGTCCATGCAAACACATTAACAAATTCTCTTAAAAACTCGATATATTCGGCCCTCTGTCCTCTAGTTAAACTGCTCGACAATCTGACAAACTTAGGCTCCTCCTGTGTGCCAATGTTGCATTCAGTTGTGTCAGCGTCTTCATCTGAAACCCTACCCTTTACTGCCACATCATTCCCATCGAACAATCTTTCTAAAGGGACTAATCCCCTCAGAATGTGATTGCTAGGCAGCTGAATAATCTAGTGACTAGCAATTTCATTAAAAAACACCTCAGGGTAATGGTCACCTTCAAGGTTAGGATCCTGATCAATGTGCAATGCAGAAAATTCATCAACAGATTGGAGAAATTTTTAGATTTCGAGATCATCTTTGAATACCTTCCAATGCTTGACATTGTCTGGTACAGAGGGCCTATATTTTATCTCAACATCATATTTGACCATGGACAGCAGAGGGATCTTAAACCGACTAGCTGAAACAGCTAAAGAATTGGCCACAGCATTATCCTCCCTTGGGACAAAAGAAATGTTGAAGGCTGAGAAGAAATTATCAATCAGGTACCATACCTCGTTCCTGTAACTTCTGACTCGAGGATGCTTGGCCTGATAGACATTCCTGACTTGTTGGATTATCAATTCCGCATCTCCGAACACTGCCATCTCCCTTATTCCCATTTCTTTTGCGGCCCTCATACACAGAACAAGAGCTTCATACTCTGCCACATTGTTGGTGGTTTCAAATTCCAGCTTGTATGACAGGGATATGGTCTCTTGAGAAGGTGACATGAAAACCACTCCAGCGCCAGCGCCTTCGCTAGAAGAAGCTCTGTCGAAAAACATTTTCCAAATGGAGGTGTTTGGAGGAGGTGTCCCATGATCAAATAAGGGTTGCTTTTTGATTTGGAAAGGGGCTTCTGGAGCATCGGTGATATGCAATAAACTAGACCCCAAATCAGTGTCTAGTGCAAAGATGGGATGATTGGTGGGGTTTGCTTCATCACTGACAATATAGGCTCGCTGGGCTTCTCTGTACAACCTCCTGTGTTCCCCTCCAAAGACTGGAATAGTAGCATATGTGAGATCCATCTGTAATGTTCCTCCAAGCTTTTTAATCCATGATCTTGATAGCAGCATGCCAAACTTGGGAGGAACGTCGACCACTACAATGTCCATGACCACACTCTTCATTGGCAGCTGAAACAGAGA
>JASDQU010013541.1:76543-92302 GCA_032191745.1 Picea mariana | reverse complement strand
GATTCTAGGGCCCTGCCTTTGCAGCACCATAGAACCCTACCTTCTAGTCTCTGAGTCATCATCCTTTCGAGACCTTGTGCCCTTATCTTTGACTCCATTTACCCTAAGGCACTGATTTGATCTCCAACGTTGAAGCTTTAGTGTACAAAACTACTTTCAAAACATAAATTTCAAACCCTAACTAACCTAATTAAGGCTGACGTCATAGTTGAATATCTCATCTTGACGCAACAAAAGTGTAATATAAGCAATTAAATGATGATTTGAAGCATTTATTGAGTAAATGGTTGATTGGACATATTGTTAGCTCAGTCATCTTGGTTGATATTGATGAATTTATGATCTTTCATAGCTAATTAACACAACGTTGACTTCATTCTATATTTATTGCTTTACAATTGCTTATTGAATAATATCAGATAGTCAAAGAAGTACTAACCCTTTGAGTTATAGCCTGCAAATATATATTGTGTTGCTGTTGTCTTGTTTCGGGCAGGTGTTTTCAACAGGGCATACACTTCTTTTATTGGCTGATTAGCCAGACTGTCTGTCATTGGTGGTAACCTGTGAGGAGGGAACTCTAAAACTTGACCTTGTATCTTCTGCCTCTTCTAACCCCAGGTTACCGGGGACGTCTCCCCTGGGCTAACCTCCCTAAACAGAAAGAACCTCCCCATCGAGGTGACATTGGGTGGGGAAGGTTCCTGTTGTGCCAATTTTTCCTCTATCCTTTAGCCTGTGACCCAAACTACAAACTGTGCGATAACAGGGCAGATGAGACATCCAGGAACAAAACGTTAGCCCCCCAGGGGCCTCTCCAACATGCCACACGTGCCACTGTTGCCCAGTCTGCCTCCATGAATGTCCATTAAGCTGGATGACGTCACGGTGAGGATAGGGGCGTCATGAGCCTTCTAAGGCCAACGTTCCACTGAAAAGGGGTCATTCCCCCTAGGCCGGGCTCCGCCAAAGTGCCTTTGATGGAACGTCCTCTCCTTCTCCGGTGCAAGACCCTAATCAACCATTGTCTTGTCTTTGCCCCCTGATGGGGTCTCAGCATCCATCTGGTGGGCTCTTCAGCCCCATGGAGGTCCGAACTGATCATCTCCCCATGTGTACCGGTCCAAATGGTACCTGCTCGTCGGGCAAGATCCTGCACATCAAAGGCTACGCCCCCCATTGGCTCATTAGTCACTGGGATCATAGCAATGTTAATCACATTTCATCATCAATATTATCAAACATATGCATAAGACCCTAATACATCAGTCAATAGCTCAAAGACATTACAAAAACCTACAATACAAGACTGGAGAAAAAGACAAGACGTCCTATTGGGCTAGTATCCACAAGAAAGGGGAAGTTTCCAGGAAGGTTTCATCCAAGCCATGTAAGTGAGGTGATGTGGCTAGGGGATGTCCAGACATGTGGGTGAAGTGAGAGCCAGGGATGCATGATGTTATCTGTGGGTGCCTTTGTAGAAGGCGAGCTGCACCTGCCATGGATGCAAATTTTTCCAAGCCCACTCTTGCCTTTATTCGTTTCTTTTATTTGCTTTTTCTTCTTCTTTTTCTTTTTATTCAAGGGCTAACCAGAGGACACTGCCTTGGCATGGTGACCAGAGCTGACAGTGTTACCCACAAGTACTTTCACAGAGATGATAAGGCTGGCTCGCGATGAGACCCCCTATCCTCTTGACTAGGTCTTGTTTGTATTTTCCGGGTCCCTCTTGTTTCTTACTGAGAGTCTTTTTATTGCCTTCTCGGGGATCCCTGGGCGAAGCATCTCGAGGTTTTATTTCTAGGCTTTTATCTTTTACCAGCTGCTTTTACCTTCTGGGCCTTTAGCCCCTTCTTCCCACGAGATAAGGTGCAATCCTACAAACAGGTCAACCCAATGCTCGGACAAGGGGAATGGGACAGGTGAGCGGAAGATAAGATGAAATAGTGGTGCTATGATGGGAGCGGACGATGGCTTTTCAGAAATCCCCTAGTGGCAAACCCAGACCTATGGGTACAGGCTTGCTAGGATACCCTATCAATTTCCCAGAGCATGGTCAAGTGGGCTAATGTAATATCCAAGCAGTTGTTAGAGATAAAAGGAATCAGATGCATATATTTAAAGGTTTTAATGATCAAAAGTGACACATACCATGATACCTGGACCAATTACCTCATGGAGCAAGAGCCTCCTTCGATACAAGACCAAGACGAAGGTGATGGATGCTGTTGTGCTGACAAGACGAGTCTGATGAAAGAAGAAAAGGATGGGCCCTGTAGGGCCATGCTCAGGTCAATCTTGCTCTCGGTACTCCATGTTTGGGACCTGTGGGCCTCAAGACATGATCTCCTAGTTATCCCATAAAATCGGGGATAACAAGTCCTATTGACGTGGGCGAAATCGCCCTTTGTCAACAGTAGGGGTAACCCTTGCTGTTGACAAAGAGCGATTTTGCTCGCGTCAACAGAATGATGAAGGTTTCCTACTCTAAACAGTGAGAGGCTTGATTGGGACTTCTTATCGGGGGTAACCCCTGCTGTTGACAAAGGGGCGTCAACAAGTCCTCACTTTGATGTAGTGACTAGAGCATCAAACATCTCCTTACCATTCTTCTTTCGATCAGGTGATCCTTCACAGTGTCGAGGATGATTTGCTTCATCTTGGACATCTTATTTTTATATTCTACCAACAAAGCAACATTTGTAGGAAGTGTAACCGTTTTCTCCACAAGATGCCAAAGCTCATGCTCCTCCAAAATCATTTGCACTTGACACTTCCGCAGAGTGAAGTTGGAAGGGCCTTCTGATCTGTCCTTGTATCCTAGACTAAATGTAGTCATATTGTTGTGCCTGGATCACACTACTAGACAAAAAAGATCCACAACCTAAAACAACCTATCACATGTCAACAATGCTTTTCTCAAGCATGGGTCTCCGGCATCCCATCCTTGAAACCTTCTGACAACTTGTCTTACCATCCATACTGATTCCTAGAAGGTTTCAGAAACGTGCTCTGATAGCATGTTGAAATTTTCAATTCATGGTACACAGACCTCCAAACTAAAACCCTAGATAGCTAGAAACTTCAAGAACTCTCAAAGCTGTTATGTTTATGCTAGATCTACAAACACATTGCTAATTGAAAACTGTAACAACGAGTACAATAAGTATCTATAGCGCTCAAATCACATTTGTTTTCTTTCTTCAATGTAGAAGAAAACTGTATAAAAGCAATCACTACCAACTCTAGTTGTGTTACGTGTATGTTCTAAGAGAGACCATGCCTACTTATACAAAGAAGTTGCAATATTCCAGATATAATATAGTATGCAGAACATAAATATTTAGCAAGCAATGGCAGAACAATAATGATATAACTAGATCAATATCAGAATAATACTAGAATAACACCAGAAGAGCACCTTTATTAATGATAGGAATGTTCACTTGCCTCTTCGAGGGGGCAATTTCCAACAGAGCAAAGCTCTATTAAAATAATCTCCAAGACAAAACTTCTCATGCCCTCGACTCCTATTTATTCTAAATCTATCTAGCAAAAGAACAATCTAGAGGAAGATCTTGTAGAAGCGGAAGCTTCTGTTAGGTCTTCTTACATTTGACTTATTCTTCCTTATTATGTTGAAATATTGTAACTGCAAAGAGTATTCTATTTATTATTGAGTCATTATTCATTAGATCAATCCCCTTTTGTGGATTGATCATGTCAGGCATTGTAATTGACCAAATCCCCTTTTGCGGATTGGTCAAACCCTAATTGTATTATGCAAATTAAGAAGTCGGCCCCCATACCTAAGTAAAGTGGTTTTAACCACTAAGAAGACAAGTCAACCTTGCCCAGTGAAGAGACACCTTTCCAACGTCTGCAAGTTAGTATAAATAAAGGAAGCCAACGCCTCATTATCTCACTCACTCATTCGGTCATCAAGTGCGCAAGTTTGGTAGCTGCAGTTGGGAGAAGAAGGAAGAGAGAGGCGCATTGCTCAGTGTTGGATATTCTCTAGTGTTTTGGTTTATTGTCTTTGCATTGTATTGGCTATCTATATTAAGGAAGTTTTTGCCGGGTTTTCTCCCCCGTGAGGGTTTCCCAGGATAAATGCTGTGTATCTTGTAATTGTGTTTCTCTCAGTGATCCTTCCTATGCTATTGTTATCTAGTAAATTGAAAAGAAACCTAATAATAGCTCAAAACTTAACATGGTATCAAAGCTAAGCTGAAGAGAGCACCTTTCACTGGATAAGCAAAAACGTCATTGTTGTCGTACAAGAAAATTAGGGTTTTCTATTGAAGAAGAATTTCAGCCTAAAACTCATCAAGGAAGTGCACCTGTAATGTCCCCCACCTCTTGATAAAGAGGTGTTGAGGAGACTCAGTGGCCTAGGCATCCCCACTAGGTCATAGTCTCACATTGAGGGGGAAAGTCAACTAAACTAAGTTATATTTTTTAAGTTGACTTATGGAAGAAAAAGGATAAAAGTAGTAAAAGATAACTCAACAGAAGAATAGAAGCTAACCCTGGGAGTTAACCTAACTCAACAGAGAATTAGAAGGAAAAGTATAAGTAAGAGGCTGGGGCGCACCCATTAGTCATTTTGGATTTGGTATATTGTTTGCCATTGCTCTTGAGCATTCAGTTTGGGGGTTTTGCTGTACAAACCCTTGTGAGCAACTCAGTGGTGAAATACCCACTCACCTTGTTCCACAGCTTGGTCTCGGGGATGAAAGATTCCTCCACACCATTCTATTCTCAGCATATTTCCATCCAAAGTTTCAGAAGGTAGCAGGGCCGTACTGTTCTTGTGTTTCCAGCAAGGGCACACCATCTTCTAGAGGAGGGTTCAATCCAGCTTATCAGGAGAGCCTGTGGCCATTCCGACACTTGGGTTTTATTTGCAGGGGCACTATCATCATTTTAAGGGTTTTTCTGGAGAGTTATCACCATCAGATATTTAGCTTCAGAGTGGGATGTCTTGGAGGCTAAGGGGACATCCTATGATTCAGTAAATCTCAAATCTAGAAGGCTACACCTGGAATCTGAGTCTGAAACTTCTCCTATAGGGTTCTCATAGCCCGATCTACATTCTTGGGGAGTTTCAAGGCATTTGGAGGCTTTTCTCATCAGGGCCGAATCACCTAGGGTTTCAGGCATCAAGGAGGGCGCAACTTCAACAGAAGATTCAGAGTTTGGAAGGGTTTGCCTTGGGCGTTCAACTTGAGATTTCAGGAGGGTGATCCTACCACCCTGATCTATCATCTTGTCGAGTTTGGACTCATTTGGAGTCTTCCTTCAGTGGGATCGATTTATTGAGGGTTTTAGTCTTCTAGTGGAGCGTGGCATTCTTCAGCTGGAGAGTTGGCAGTCAGATCTGCTTGTATTGATCTTCATTTCCTATTCAACCTTTGGAGGCTTATTTTGTATCGGCAGAGCATTTTGTAGCAGCTCATATCTATTGTCTTTCCGCCCATCTGAGGATTGTTCCAGATCGGCTATCTATTGTATTGATTCCATATTGCTCATAATAAAGGTCAGATCTTTGCTTGTGTTTCTATATCTTGGATGTATTGTGATCTTCATGTGTTGGATGAATCTTGTATGAATGTACTTAATAACTGGATAACTCAATAAACACCTGCACATCAACAAATCAGTGGTAGTTAGTGATTCCAAGCGAAAAATTTGGCTTGGGATCATTACAACACCCTAGCCCAACGAACTCTTTGGCAGCCTCAACGCACTTTTTTAGTGGACAAAACTCTTGAAAAGTGAAACCCTAGTTTTCACTTGTACCAGAAAACCAGGAAACCAGGAAACCAGAACCAGTACCAGAAGTACCAATCCAGAATTCCGCTGGCCTAGTTTGAAGGGGGGAATTTGGATTTTCTGAAATCTGACTGCACCAGGCTACTCGCCTCAGCCAAGCGCACCTCCTGGTAAGTTCATAATTAAATTCTGAGCATTTTCAATTTTTGATCATTTTTCTAGCTCCAGGTCAAGATGTCTGCAAGCACTAAACTTGTTGACAAGCTAGAAGGTGTGGAAAGCTTTTGTCCCTTGAAGTATAGGATTGCACTCATTCTTGAAGAGAATGACCTAGCAAAATTCATTAAAGAAGATGTACCAGAACCTACCGATGCTATAGCTAAAGAAAAACACCAAAAGGATACGGTTAAGGCCAAAAGAATCATTGCAGACTCTATTAAAGATCACTTGATTCCTCAAGTGGCTTCAAAGAAAACTCCAAAAGAAATGTTTGATGCCCTAACCAGAATGTATGAAGGAAAGAACATCAACCGGAAGATGAATCTAAGAACTTAACTCAAAAGTACAAGGATGCAGAAAGGAGAAATAGTGCAGGAATACTTATCTAGAATATCACAATTCAAGGAACATCTAGAAGCAATTGGTGATACTCTAGATGAAGATGAATTCATAATGACAACGCTTAATGGTCTCACAAGACCTTGCGATGCGTTCATCCAAACTATTTGTGCCAGAAAGGAGAAACTAGACTTTGGCAGTCTTTGGGAAGAATGTGTTCAAGAAGAAGCAAGAGTAGCTAACCGAGAAGCAATACTGTCAAGAGATGAAGATCAAGCCCTAGCTGCTCATACTAAAGGAGGAAGGAAGAGGTCTCACTTCCAGAAAGAAACTCATCAACATAAAGAATCTCACCCTCCAAGGAGATTCCAGAAGTTTCAGAAAGGTCAAAGAAGAGAAAAAGATTTCTCATCCTACCAATGTTACCATTGTGACAAGATGGGACATATTGCTAAGAATTGTCCATAGAAGAGAAGAATACAAGAAGAGAAATAGAAGGCATCATGCCCATACAGTTGAAGATGAAGAGCCACCCACAAAGATGATAAAAGAACAGATTGAAGATTATGTCTTAATCTCTGCCCTCTCAGGATCAGTGTCACCTGGTGAGGACACTTGGCTCATAGATAGTGGTGCTTCCAAGCACATGACAGGTCAAAGAGACACTCTCTCTTGCCTTACAGAAAAGAACTTTCCCCAGAAAGTTACACATGGAGATGATTACAAGTACCCTATCAAAGGAGTAGGAGAATCGAATTACAAACTTGATTTGGGGACCCCAATGAAGATGAAGGATGTACTATATGTACCAGGTTTGACAAAGAACTTACTTTCTATCTCAACTTTAGATAAGAAAGGCTTCAGAGTTGCTTTCATAGATGGAGAAGTTCTTATGTGGCCCAAAGGAAAAACCATAGAAGAAGCAATTGTTATTGGAAAAGAAGGTGGCTTGTATAAGCTTAAAGGTCACTCAGAAGCAGCCTTGACTCATTCCATTGAGAATCCATGTGAACTTTGGCATAGAAGACTAGCTCACATCAACTACAAGGCATTACCATATGTAAGCAAGGCAGTCACAGGTCTACCTGAATTCAAGGTTGACCATGAAGGTGTGTGCAACAGATGTGCACAAGGAAAGAACATCAAGAACCCTTTCCCGAAGAGAGACAGTAAAGAAGAAGGAGTCCTAGAGCTCATTCACTCGGATGTATGTGGCCCAATGCCATCAACCTCCATCAATGGGTATGTATACCGTGTCTTCTATTGATGACTACTCTCGCAAAACCTGGGTTTACTTTTTGAAATCAAAAGATGAAGTGTTCGGTAAATTCAAGGAATTCAAAGCCTTGATAGAGAATCTCTTTGAAAGAAAGATCAAGATACTCGGGTCAGATAATGGAGGAGAATACACCTCAAAAGAGTTTGTAAATTTTTGTAAAGATGCCGGGATCAAGAGGGAGCTCACCACTCCCTACAATCCTCAACAAAATGGTGTAGCAGAAAGAAAGAACAAAACTATTATGGAAGCAGTGAAGACTATGATCCATGATCAAGATCTTCCAATGCACTTATGGGCAGAAGCGACAGGAACAACAGATTATCCCATAGTGCACTTGGGTTCAAAACCCTCGAAGAGATGTTCTCTGGAAAGAAGCCAGAAGTAAGCCATCTCAAAATATTTGGCTGTCCAATATTTGTACACATTCCTAAAGTGAAGAGAACCAAGCTGGACCCTTCACGAAAGAAGGGAATATTTGTTGGATACTGTGAGGTCTCCAAGGCCTTCAGAATTTATATACTTGGTTACCATCATATTGAGATCAACGCAGATGAAACCTTTGATGAAGATGCAACACTCAATAAATCAAGAAGATGCCATCTTGAAGAAGTATATGAAGAAGAACCTGTAGCTCCCAGAGTTGCAGAACCAATGAGGGAAGTCATAACTTCCCCTGATGAGGAGATTCCAGGAGATCATGACATAATAGAATCTCAAGAACCTCCCTAGATGACGATCTCCCACTAGAGAAATTCAGCCTGGGCAAAGGAACTTATTCAAGATGGAGAGAAGTATGGTGCCCTTGAAGGAACCATGAGACAAGTCAAGAAACCCAAGCCATTCTCCAGTTATATGGCTTTGATGTGTGATCTCTTAGAGGAGGAGCCTACTTGCTTTGAATAAGCCATTCAGAAGAAAGAATGGCCAGATGCCATGACACAAGAATACCAATCCATTGTAAAGAATGATATATGGGAAATAGTTCCTAGACCGAAGAGCAAGGATGTGGTATCTTCCAAATGGCTATACAAGATAAAACATGTTGTTGATGGAAGTATTGAGAAATATAAAGCATTGTTTGTTGCTCGTGTCTTTTGTCAAAAGGAAGGCATTGACTATGAAGAGACGTTTGCTCCTGTAGCCAGATACACTTCAATCAGAACCATCATAGCGCTTGCAACTAAGATGAAATGGAAGTTACACCAGATGGACGTGAAAATAACCTTCTTAAATGGTGTCATAGAAGAGGAAGTGTATATAGAACAACCTCAAGGGTTTGAAGTTGAAGACAAAAAGACTCATGTATGCATATTGAAGAAGGCTCTGTACGGATTGAAACAAGCTCCTAGAGCTTGGTATGGAAGAATTGACAGTTTCCTGACGAGCTTGGGCTTTACCAAGAGTAGAGCTGACTCTAACCTTTACTTCAAGGTTATGAATGATGAGGCTGTTATATTGTTGTTGTATGTGGACAACTTATTTCTAATTGGAGAACAAAAGCTCATCACTGATTGTAAGAAGAAGCTCGTTGTAGAATTTGAGATGAAAGACCTTGGCCTAATGCACTATTTCTTAGGTCTTGATGTCTAGCAGAGCCCAAAGAAGATCTTCTTTAACCAAGGGAAGTATGTAGTTGAAATACTGAAGAGGTTTTATATGTTGGAGTGTAAATCCATGAACACACCCATGGAAACTAAGTTGAAGCTCTTGGTAGATACTTCATCAGAATTGGTTGATGCTACACTATACAGAGAGATTATTGGATCGTTGATGTATCTGACGAATACCAGGCCAAATATATGTTTTCTTGTGAACAACTTGAGTCAATTCCGGGTAGAGCCCAGACGTGTTCACCTGGTTTCTACAAAACATGTGATGAGGTACCTTAAGGGTACGTTAGATTTTGGTCTCAGTTATAATGGAGATCATGACTTCAGACTGAATGGATATACCGATTCAGATTGGGCTGGAAGTGTCTCTGACAGAAAGAGCACCTCAGGATGTTGTTTCAGTTTGGGGTCAGCCATGATCTCATGGCAGAGTAGGAAGCAATCAAGTATTGCTCTCAACACGACAGAAGCAGAATACATTGCTGCATGTTTCGCCAGTTGTGAAGCCATATGGCTTCGGAGGTTGTTGACAGGTCTATTTGATCTGGAGATGGAAGCAACCATGATTCTATGTGATAACCAGAGTTGCATAAAAATGACAGAGAACCCTGTGTTCCATGACAAGTCAAAACACATAGAAATCCAATATCATTACATTCGTGATATGGTGCAGAGAGGAGCCATAAAGCTCCATTATGTTGGCACGAATGAACAGGTTGCAGATGTGTTGACCAAGCCTTTGTCTCGTGTAAAGTTTGAGCACTTTCGAGACAAGCTTGGTGTAGTCCGAAAGGACCTCCCTCGAAAGGGGGAGTAGTGTTGATGCCAGTCTTGTGCTGAAGATTTCTAGCTTCGTGCTGAAGATTTCCAGCTTCGTGTTGATGTTGTGATGCCAGCCTCGTGCTGAAGATTTCCAGCTTCGTCCTGATGTTGTTGTGATGCCAGCCTCGTGCTGAAGATTTCCAGCTTCGTGCTGATGTTGTTGTGATGTCAACCTCTTGCTAAAGATTTCCAGCTTCGTGCTAATGTTGTTGAGATGCCAACATCGTGATGAAGATTTCCAGCCTAGTGCCGATGTTGATGATGCTCCAGCCTTCGTGCTATGATGCTGCTGTTGTTGATGTTGTGTCAGCCTTGTGTTGTTATTGATGATGATTATGTATTAGTGTTATACTAATCCATGTTGATGCAGATGATGCTGATGCCATTCCAACTACTTGATGTGGATGATGATATTGATGATGAACAAAACTTCCGATGATATATAGATATGCCAGTCAGTGTTCCAGATGTTGTTGATGTTGCTGCCCTCTTTCTCCTGATGATGTTGTCGAATACCCTTCTTGTTAAGGGGGAGTGTTAAAATATTGTAACTGCAAAGAGTATTCTATTTATTATTGAGTCATTATTCATTAGATCAATCCCCTTTTGTGGATTGATCATGTCATGCATTGTAATTGACCAAATCCCCTTTTGTGGATTGGTCAAACTCTAATTGTATTATGCAAATTAAGAAGTCGTCCCCTAGGCCTAATTAAAGTGGTTTTAACCACTAAGAAGACAAGTTGGCCCTGCCCAATGAAGAGACACCTTTCTAGCACCTGCGAGTTAATATAAATAAAAGAAGTCAACGCCTCATTAAGAAGAAGTTGGGAGAAGAAGTAAGAGAAAGGCACATTGCTCAGTGTTGGATATTCTCTAGTGTTTTGGTTTATTGTGTTGGCATTGTATTGGCTATCTATATTAAGGAAGTTTTTGCTGGGTTTTCTCCTCCATGAGGGTTTCCCAGGATAAATGCTGTGTATCTTGTGATTGTGTTTCTCTCAGTGATCCTACCTATGTTATTGTTATCTAGTAACTTGAAAAGAAACCTAGTAATAGCTCAAAACTTAACATATTAATATTAGCATTTATTACATGGAAAATATATTATTCTACCTACGTGAGGGGTTAGGGAGGTTAGGTCCCTAACATGCCCTCCCCCTTAAAAAACAACCTTGTCCTCAAGCCTTGAGATGAGGATATTGCTACAGAATGGTAGCTGGTTCCCAGGTGGCATCTGCTGGAGCTATATCTTTCCAATGTACTAACACTTCCTTGATGGTGCACTGACGGAGACGACGCTCACGTTGGTCCAAGACTGCTTGTGGTTGCAACTAGATGGAGGCTTCTTCATCCAACTCAGGGAGGCTGGTTTGAGTTTGGCACTTAGTTCCAATCACCTTCTTTAAGCAGGAAACATGAAAAACAGGATGGATCTTAGAATGACTGGGCAAAGCTAACTGATAGGCCACTTGTCCCACGTGCTTGAGAATTGTATAAGGACCTTAAAATTTGGGTGCTAGTTTTTGACAATGTTCGACCTTGAGTGAAGTCTGCTTATAAGGTTGCAGTCGAAGAAACACCTAGTCTCCTTCAACAAATTGACGGTCGGAGCGACCTTGATCTGCTTGTTTCTTCATGCGATTATGATCCATGACCAAATTCTCTTTGAGGGTACAAAGAATAGCCTCACGAACTATAAGAGTTTGGTCAACAGCCTGGACCTTCGAGACACCAGGCATGTATGAGAGAACTGAAGGTGGATTTTGTCCATATGTTGCTTCAAAAGGAGTCATGCAAGTAGCTGTATGGTAAGAAGTGTTGTACCACCATTCAACTAGTGGTAACTGTTATCCCCGATATCTAGGGATAACTAGGAGATCATGTCTCGAGGCCCATAGGTCCTAGACATGAAGTGACGAGAGAAGGATCGACCTGAGCATGGCCCTGGAGGGCCCATCTTTCTTCTTCTTCGCCAGATTTGTCCTGTCAGCAGCAGCAGCTTCCATCACCACCGGCTTGGACTTGCATCGGAGAGGACTCTTGCTCCATGAGGTAATTGGTCCAAGGTATCATGGTATGTGTCATGTTTGATCATTATAACCTTCTTATATATGCATTAGGCTCCTTTCATTTCTGATGACTGCTTGGATCTTACACTAATCCACTTGACCATTGTTGGGGGTGATTGACGGGGTGACTTAGCAAGTTTCTATTCATGGGTTTTGGTTAGCCACCAAAGGGGATTTGCAGAGCCATCGTCCGCTCGCACCATTTTATCATTTTACATCTTATTTCCCATTCATCCATCCCACTCCCCTAGTCCAGCCATTAGGATGACCTTTAGGGTTACACTTTGTCTTGTGGGAAGAAGGGGCTAAAGGCCCAGGAGGTAAAAGCAACTGGTAAAAGATAAAAGCCATAGGAAATGAAACCTAGAGATGCTTTGCCCAGGGGATCCCCGAGAAGGCAATAAAAGGCCTCTCGATAAGAAACTGAAGGGACCCTAAGAAAAATAATAAAACAAGACCTAACCAAGAGGATGGGAGGTCTCATCACGAGCCGACCCATTATGTTCATAGGTATCCAGCAGTATGACATTGCCATCATCTGGTCACCACGCCAGGGCAGTGACCTTTGGTTGCATGGCCTAGGGAAAGGGGGTCTCATCACGAGCCAGCCTTATCATTTCTGCGAAGATACGAGTGGGTAACACTGTCAGATCTGGTCACCACGCCAAGGCAGTGTCCTTTGGTCAGACCTTGAAGTAAAAAAGAAAGAAAAGAAATAAAAGAACAATAAAGGGAATAAAGGGATTGGAAAAAATGCATCCATGACGGGTAACAGCTCGCCTCCTACAAAGGCACCCACAGACAACACCTGCCCTTGGTCTTACTGTGACTGGACATCCCTAAACCACATCACCTCATAAAAACATGGCTTGAATGATCTTCTGAGGAAACTTTCCATCTCTTGTGGGTATTAGCCCAATAGGTTGTTCTGTTGGTCTTCTTCAGCTTTGTATAGTAGATCTGTGTAATGTCTTTGAGCTCTTAGATGATATGCTAGGAACTTCATGCATGTATTTGATAAATTTAATGATGAAATATGATTGACATTGCTATGATCCATAGGACTGATGAGCCCATGGAGGGCGTAGTCTTTGATGTGCAGGACCATACCCGGCGGACAGGTACCAGTGGACCGGTACACATGGGGATATGATTAGTTCGGACCTCCATGGGGCCGAAGAGCCCATCAGATGGTTGCTGGGATGGCAGAGGCAGGACAACATTGTGATGAGCCCTTGCATGAAGAAGAAGAAGGACGTCCTCACCCAGGACGCTTTGACAGAGCCCGACCTAGGGGGATCACCCGCTGCAGATTGAGATGATGGCTTTGATGGACAGGACGTCACCCAGGGCAGGCTGGGACGTTTTCTGGAGGATGTGGCAGTGTGCTGGGATCATTTGGCACGTGTGGCAGCTTGTAGGAGCCCTAAAAGGGCCAACGTTTTGCCTTTTGGATGCTGATCTTGCCCAAAAAGGGCCAACGTCTCCCTCAGAGGGGCCTGACGTCTCCCTTTTAGCTCATAATTTTGACATTTTAGCATTTAATGTGACAAATAATGTAACTATTGATAGTCATCCTTGTCGACTGTTTTAATGACCTATTTTTGTAATTAAAGGTCATTTGGATGATATAAAGAGAGGACGTTGCCTCTCATTTTTGACATAACACAACTCACTCTCTTGTGAGAGAATTATCTTTAGTCTTTTGTCTTTGTATTTGGCTCTTGGAGTTGAGGCGCTACACTTGTGGAGGATCTTCTTTGGCATGTTTATGGTGTTTTTTATCATTGGAAGGTTTACAACTAGGGTTTGATTAGCTCTTCATTGATTTGTAAGTATATTTTTCATGCAAAACTTCTTGATTGAATGGTTGTAGGTTAAATATCTTACTTTTATGGTTACATTGTTGCTATTTTGCTTAATCATTGAAACCCTAGGGAGCAAGCACACAAGTAGGTCCTTGCTTCATGTCCCCATGATAGAAAACTTGTTTAGCCATTTGATTAAGAAGAATATAGCCTAGCCATTGCTACACTAATTCTCCTTTTTCTAAGTTAGTTTTGAAACATAAATTGAAGAAAGAAGACGTCCTAGGCCTAATTGATTTTACACTTAGGGTTTGACTCTTAGGGTTTGAAAAGCCTTGGCCCTACAACACTTTTCATCCCTAGATTTATGTTTTGAAGCTAGCCGTTTTTGCCAAAGAGTTTTAAGGAAAGAGGGAGGAGCATGAGGCCTTGCTTAAGCAACANCGGAATGAGCCTCCTCCCCTTAGGGTTTTGACTTTGTGGCCCTGCCATTGCATCACTAGAAAGCCTAACCTTCTTGTCCTTAAATTTAGATCCTTCCAAGCCTTTAGCCTTACTCCTTGACTCCATTTACCCCAAGGCACTAGTCTAGAGCTCCAAAGTTGAGTCAATTGTGTTAAAACAACCTTTCAAACTTCCAAATTTTGAAACCCTAACTAACCCTAGCGACTTACTAACCCTAATTCTATGATGACGTCATGCCTATTTTGAACTCTTGGCTGGTATAGAAGTTGCGGCTAGGTCATCCATTGATAGACATTGAAGTGTTGAGTATTTTTATTGGCTTACTTTGCAAAACGTCCACATCATTGCCTAGCAAACTAACCTAGAAACTAGGCTGACGTCACCTCTAGTAGGCTTGACGCAACAACATTATATGTGAGCATATTTAAAGCGTTGTGATTTAATCCAAGGATCAAATTTTGTACATTGAATGTTGTTATTATTTGGTATTTATTGAAGAAGTAATATTATGAGCCATAGCCTTTATTGCAATCATTGACTTCGTCAATAATTACTTTATTTAAATGCTCATGTGTATTGATAGTCATTGACAATTGAAGCATTAACCACTATTCGCATGTATTAGTTTTATTGTTGCCTTGTCTTGCAAACAGGTGCTTCTACTGTGGTTCATCTTCTCTCTGACTATTTTCCTTGGCGGTAATCTGTGAAGGGAAAACCTATTTTAACTCTTGAGCCTTAGCCCCTTGATCCTTTTCCTTTCAACACCCCAGATTACCTAGGGACGTCTCCCTTGGGATTAGCCACCCTAAACAGAAAGAGCCCCCCATCGAGGTGACAGTGGGTGGGGAAGCTCCTGTTACGCCAGTTTGACTCTTGCCTTTAAGCTACTTAACCTATGCTACAAACTGAGCGATAACAGTAACTGTTATCCACCAAGTTTCACTAGGATGGACTTCCAGCGAGCCGCCAAAGATTGAACATTTCCATGTTCAAATTTCAGAGTTCAGAAGTTCAGCTAGTCAATAAGACCAACCTTTTTCACATTTTCCATACCCTCCGGGGAATTGTAATAAGAGATGTTTCATGATGAACTTGTAAAAGGTCTTAGCCACCTTCAACTTAGGCATGAGTTGTTACTCTGGAGTGTTTTTTTTACTTATTTAATTATATTTTGCTGTTTAAAGACAATTTATAATTTCTGAGTTTTTTCACTCAATTTCTCCAAAGCTGGAGTATATACTCATGGTTAGGCCTTAGCATGGATATAAGCCTAATGTCTAATGTATATTACCATGCTAAACATCCTCTTAAACTTTTATGGTAATGTGCTAAGTCCCCCTTAGGGTTTTTTTTTTTTTTTTTTT
>JASDQU010013541.1:56305-76465 GCA_032191745.1 Picea mariana | reverse complement strand
ACTTTATTTTTTAATTAAAAATTCTCGTTTTGCGGAAAATTTTTAATTAAAAAATAAAGTTGTAATAAAAAGTGGTATTAGGAGTCTTCCTATGCCTTGGGGGTGCTCATTTTTGGACCTAGAGCACCCACATTACCTAAGTACCCACTTTGGTGAGTGAAATTAGTGATTTTAATCACTTAAGAGTCAATTTTACTCAAAAAACCCAAAAAAGACAAAAAATTCAAGAAAATCAACAAGTGACTATTTTTTGGGAAACATGTTTAAACATGTTTTAAGTGAAATAAAGCCTAAAAGGTTGTGTGACAGCCATATGAAGCAAGTAGGATGTGATTTGAGTTGAGTGGGTAAGATTTGGCATGAGTTATGAGTATTCTCTATTGGGAGGTGCGCCCCTCTTGAGGAGACGTGGCGCATTCCAAGAGAGGGCTGCGTACCTCTTGAGAGGTGGCACCCTCCCCTTTGCTCCCTGCCCACACATGTCAATTATTGGAGGTGGATGAAAGGTGGCTGCCCATTGTTTACGCTTGGCTGCCCTTTCCTCTCCAAGTTGTGCACCCCCTTCACCAAGTGGTGCGCCCTCCTCCTTTGGCATCTTTCACCCTTTGCTATTTAAACAAGCACTTGCCCATTGCACAAACTAGTTGGAGTTTGGGGATCTTGCTTGTGGTTGTACTATTTGTAATACTTCTATTTTGGAATAAAGAGACTTTGGAGGTCAAGAAGGTGTGTTATACATGTGTGTGGATGCTTGATGTCATTTGTGCTTAATCTATGAGGTAATATTTGCCTAATTTCTTGTTTTAAGTTTGTTAATTTTGCCTTTGAAAGGGTGCTATTATCCAGTAAGATAGGATTTTATCTAGCTTTGCTGTTAAATCCTATTGTTCATTTATATTTAAAGGCTTTGATGTGTATGCATGTTTTGGTTAACTAACATACTCTTCAAGTTTTTTTTGTAGGTGACACCAATTTTCTTTAACAAGTTTTGTTGCAAGATTTTAAAGCTTACAGGTTCTCATAGCTTGGAGTAGTGATGAAACTTGCTTGTCTCTTCACAACTTCAAGGATCTAAAGACTTAGTCCCTCCTTAACTCATCTAAAGACTCCATTGCCCAAGGGTTCCAAGGCTACAAGTTTCTTCCTTCTCTCTTTCTCAAAAGAAAATCTAAATTTTGATTACTTTATTGCAAATGCAAGTAACTTAGATTTATCATTATTTCAAATTCTGAATATCTAAGTGTACATGCATAAGATAAACTAGATCCAAGTTTGTACTTTCAAATTTTATCTAAATGCTTAGATCTAGCATAGGAAAAGTCTCCTTTTAGCATGCTTTTCTTTCAAAAATTATAGAAGTTAAAAGGTAGTTCTTTTCTAAAAGCTTTCACTTTCATATCCGGCAATTAGAGTTCCTTCACATTGCTGTTTTAAAACAAAAAACAAAGACCCTAAGGAGACTAGCTCTTTAGCTTGCTCTTCTTAGTTCATTTTTGTTCATTTTACACTAGTTTTACTTAGTCAATTTTGGGGCTTTCCTACTACCAAAGACACTTCCAAAGTGTTTTTGGCCATCTTTTGTCATTGTTTGCTTGCTATTTTGTGCAGGTTTGCGAACAGATAAGAGGAAATTTTGTCCATTTTGGGTGGATTTGGAGCATCCAGGACCCCCAGGGGCACCCCTTTCTTCAATAAATACTTGTAAAACATTGTAAAGACCTCTGTTACCAACATCACGATAATATCGCGATATTATCGGCAAAACGGTCAACGATGATATTATCGACGAAAATAGCACGATATTTTACGCCCTCTGAAAATGTCACGATATTATCGTAAATAGCGCGATAATATCGCGCAACGATCCAAAATATCTTGGGTAGGCGGACAGGGCCGGAAATAAAGCTCAATTTTGACTTTCTTTTTGTCATTTTGCAAGTGAAGTGTGGGGTTTGGAGAGCAAAGGAGAAAGAGGCGAGTTTGCCTTCAGCCAAAGACGAGGAGGAGCAAGATTTTGAGCACTATAACCCGTTTATTGTGAAGTTGGGATTGATTTCTCTAAAATTGAAAAAAAAATGAATATTTTTGTATTTTTTTCATTCTTATGACATTTTTCGATATTTACCGATATTTTCCCCAATATTGCCGATATTTTCATTTTCGGACCCTCGACGATATTTTGCCGTTGCTGATGTTGGTAACACTGGTAAAGACTTGTGACCCCCCTAATGAATGGTCACAAGTCACACCAATAAAGAGTTGTGTAATTTCTTTAATAAAATCAGTGGGGCTACAAACTCCCACTCTTCATCCCCCCTAGGGGAACGGTGTTTTTGGTGATTGTTTCAATTTTTGCAATTTTAGCTTAGATTCAATTTTCATAACTAAGCATAGGCTAATGTTAATCTTTCAATTCTTCACAAAGCACTACAATCTCACACTTTTTTTAAAGTTAAATAAATCACAATCTAGATTAGATTTCAATTTGCAAAGTAGAACACTAATTGCTAGTTTAGTTTTCCTTTTATGCAAATTTCAAAGTTGGAAATAAACACTCTCCTCAGCTCCTCACAAGAGGCTGGTCAGTGAAGACTTTAGTAATTAGAAAAACATTTCCCTTTCAGTACTTTGCTTTATTGTTTAAAATAAACAACTCCCCTCAACTCCCAATGCGGTTCCTGACCCTTCCAGTTGCGAGCTTGTCTCGATCTTTTGGGCGTAAGTTTTGTTGACCGCCCATTTGACAACGGTGGTCAACTCATGTGCCATGAAGTATTCATCTATGTTGAAGACAGTTATGGTTCTACTTGGGTATCTGATACCCCAACACTTAAATTTTTGTAATCGAAATTTCCGCACCCCTGCGTGGGTTAATAATGTAATAAGTCTGCATGGATCATAGTTAGGTCTGGTACCTTGGGTGTTGTCATCAGGGGAGTTCCTTTCATCGGGGGTTTTTTATCCTCGGGTTGTCGACCAGACAAGCTCCTGGCCGACTTCCCTTGAGTTTTTCCCTCCATTGACTTCCTCCAAAGTGGTGGAAGGCGCTCTGGTGGTCTCATTCATTTGGTAACCTTTTAGGAATATTGTAAATGACCATGCCAGCCAATGTCTAAAGTTTCGCGGAATTTTGTCGAGTCTAGATAGGTTTTTTTTAATTAATTAAATTTTTAATAATTTAATTAATTAATTATTTTTTTGAGCTTGTAATGTAAAAACTGGATCTTTGGGATTTTGATAGGGGTATTTGTGCTCAAAAGAAATGGAATAGCACCCCCTACACCCATAGACCAAGTTTCAGCTCAGTCGGACAAGTTTTGCTATGTCTTAGCCCACTCAGAGTCAGTCAGAGTCAAAACAACAATTTTAATTGCTAAGATGACATTATTAAAATGTCATAAAACATTGTAATTTTGAGTTAATGAGTGGATGTAAAGGTGGCAATGAGCAAGTTAGACCCTCCTAACCTACTCAAACCCATCCCAACTTTTTCCCAACTTAATTCAACCTCTTAATTCACTTTTTCCACTTTCTAATTTTTGCCCTAAGGGGAAAAACGACCCATCAATAACCAAACTCCTTGATTCACTCCTTGGGAACTTCAAGAGACACTCCACACATGTGGAGCGCTCCCCTAGGCTTGCTAAAACCCTAACCCAACCTAAAAACCTAACCCTAGACCTAACCAACTCCCTAAAAAACCTCACGCCCTCTCTCTTTAGCGCCCCCTTTGGTTGGAGACTCACTCCAACTCAACTCTAAACCTAACCACTTGCTATTCTAAGCAAGTGGGCCCTCCTAAATTGCTTAGTGCGCCCCCCCTTGATGGTGCTCTAACCTATCAAGTGTTTACACCTCACTTTCTCTCCATTCCAAAGTTCAAACCCTAAGTGGGGCGCCCCTTCTCTTGGGATTTGCTCATTTGCTCAAGTTCTAACACTTGGCACTCATCTAAACCCTTTCTCTTTGCCTCCTAGGGTATAAAGAGAACCCTTTCTCACTCTTTCACTTACCAATCTTTGTGCTAACACTATTATGCTGAAATTTCTCATTTCCATCTTCTTGCTCTTGCCATTTTGCCATCCATTCATTGCTCTTGGAGGTCTAGTAGCAAACTAGTGGCTACAACACTCTCCTATTTTGGTAATGAGAAAAAGCTTTGGAGGATCATTGGTGTGTTTATGGTTATCCTTTATGCTCCATTCATATGAAGTGATATTGTTTACTTGTTGTTGATTTGTTTATGGTAGTAGATCTTGGGTACAAGTTATCTTGCTTAGGTGAACTAGTTGAAGAGTATCACTTGCTAGTTTATGTTTATCTTGGACAACCTAGGATTGTAGTTATCTCTTCCTATGATTGTTTAAGAAAGCTATCTATGCCATATTCACATTTGCTCTAAGCTTTTGCAGGTCACTTCAAAGGTTTCACTTGGGATAGTATTCGAAGAGGAGTCTACCCTTGAGGCTTTCATACACTCCAAATCTCTTTCCTTTGCCATAAATTTTCTGCAGTCATTTCCACTTGTGTTTCAGCTTATATATTAGTCTTAGAGAGGTCACAAATATATTTTTCATATCATACTTGTTTGCTGGAAATTTTCTGTGTATACACAGAAAATTTCTGTGACTTTTCTTGGTGTTTTTGCAGCATTTCCAGCAAGCTTTTGCTTGCTGTTTTTGTAGGACAGCGATACATTCTGAAAGTACAAGCTGCTCATAACACCTAGGAGGCTTCCAAACTTACTCTCCTTTGGTTTGGGTAACATCTCTCCTCTTCTCTCTTGCTTTTTTCTAAGTTTTCTGCAATTTTCTAAGTCTTTTGAGCTCTAAAAGTCAAATCTAACTTAGGGTAGTTATTCTTTTGTTCATATAACTTAGATTAACTTATATTTCATTCATTCATTGTTGTATAAATCAGCTACCCTCTTTGGTCAAAATCGGGAGGCTTGCCACCACCTTGACCATTGTAGTGGTGTTCCCTTTTCAAGTTCTTTCATTTTTGATAAATAAAATAAACTTAATGTTTGTTAGCAATACTAAGATGGTTC
Organism: Picea mariana; assembly: GCA_032191745.1. Classification (NCBI taxonomy): domain Eukaryota; kingdom Viridiplantae; phylum Streptophyta; class Pinopsida; order Pinales; family Pinaceae; genus Picea; species Picea mariana. The sequence goes on along the minus strand of JASDQU010013541.1, from coordinate 71,415 downwards.
TTGCCTGAGGAGTAGGCCAACAGCCTGTCTAGTCTCTTCATGTATGTGAAGGACATAAGACTCAAAGCCCTCCTTTTCTGTGCAAGTTCATTTTAGTAGTGTTAACCTCACTTGCCGGCACCTTGGGGGAGTCATCCCCAAAATCGCCTTGGCTTGAGGGAATTAACTTGTGATGGTTTTCTTGCTTAGAAGTTGATCATATCTTAGTTAGTTTTTCATCTACAAGTTTAGTTTCTTTCTAATCTATCATATGCTCTTATTTTCATGCTTAATGGTTAGATAGCTTGAATGTGATTACATGCTTTAAATTTTCATCTTTTGAGTTATTTAGCTAGTTCTTGGATGCATATGAAGTAAAGTGATAATACTCTAGTGATCTCTCATTTGCTAAGTTCAATTTGTATCTTAAAAAGCTTTAACTCTCATAGCTTAGCAAGTATAGCATTGATGTGGCATTGATTAAGTTTTGATACATCTAAAACACCACACATGCTCACGGCCTAGTGCTCATTGTGCTCACGACCCAACACCCTTTGCTCACGGCCTGCCTCTTTTGGTGCTCACGGCCCCACTCAATACACCCACGGCCTAGTCACTTAGCTCACGGCCTAGTGGTTGTTTCTAGCATTTCACACATTTAAATTTTGGGTTTAATATCTCACATGTTCATGGTTAAAATGCTCACGGCCCTCTTGGGTGTCACACACACTTGACATACATGTGATAATGATATTTATGGTTTAATGTTGATAGCTTAACACATGCTCACGGCCTCATTTAATTCTTAAGCTCTCTCATACCTTTAACACATTGCAAACATACTTATATTATCTCACATGCTTATGGTTTAATCATCTAAGTATTTAAAGTTTAATCTTTCATTTCTATTGCTAGCATCTCACATGTAATGGTTCATGCTTTTATCTTTCAATATCTTGCAAGTACCTTCCATGTGATACTTATCTAGATGATTCAAACACTTGTGCTATAATTTCCCTTATCTTTACATGTTGATGATGGTATAATTGCAATTTTTCAAGCACTCGCTTTTCATACATTTGCTCACGGCCATTCGCTAACAAGCTAAAATAAAAGTCCTTAAAACTCTTTAAAATACACCCAACACACCTTAAAGACCCACCCGAGGGTCCTAACAACACTTAGTAACATTTTAGGGGTCTTTTACATCTCTTTCCATCATCTAAAACGGGTAAGAGGGACAGTCTAGGGGGAAGTGGCGGGGGACCGTCCCGTGATTTCGTTGGGGAGATCCCTTCTCAGACTACCTCTTATTGTGGTGCAGTGACGGGCTGACCTTGGAAGCTAGGCTGGGGACTCGTAGCCCCAGTATCTTGAGCACCGGGCAGTTATTTGGTGGAATCAGAAGTTGAGACACACATCTAGGTTAGGGGGTGGGAAACTTAAAATTCTTAAGAAATTACATTAGTTGCATAGATCACTCTTGTATGTTTGGGGGAAAGTAGATGTATTGATAGGCAAACATCTTTGGTGATAAGCCTTTAATTGTGTTATCTATCTTATATGCAACTCTAATGGTTATTGCTTCCTATGCTTAGGTAAATATTTGGTTAAAACATTGATATATCTTGTTTATCAATTTGTTGTGGTGTGGACAAAGTAAGTGATTGAGTATCCCACTTGGGGAGGCATCACTTGCTTTGATCCTTGAGTGCTTTTGTGGTTAGTTGCCAGTGAAGGCAGTCCAAATGGAGTAAGTGCCATTTGGGGCATGCTTGGCTCAGGGTGTGAATTGTTTATATCTCTTGTATATCTTGTACATTTGTGTATCTTGTATCTACTTGATGTATATTGGTAACTAATCTGTCAATCTTGTAAACTTGGCAACACTTAACCATTCTTTTGTATAGTTATAATCTTGGTTTGGGGTAGTTGATTTAATTGTAATACCTTTTGTAATTGAGCCACCCCAAAATATAGTTGACCCCACTTGCCCAACCTTAGGCACTAGTCTTTAGTTGACTTAGGGAAAGGGCTGCTTCTCATTTAGACTTGGATTTGCACTTGCATTGCTGCTTGTCATATTAGGCTAATTTCCCCTTAACCTTTTAAACAATTGAAATTAACTCCTAGAACACATAACTTTAAAATTAACTTAGCAACTTAGGGACTACCCCCCTTGGCTTCCCTAGGAGTAAGCCTAGAAGGAAGAAGTTCCAGTCAAGGTGACAGTGTGGGCTGGAATTTAGACATTGTGTCTCCGAGGGCACACTAAGTGAGCAGGACTTAGCTCACGTTTGCAAGTGTGCATTAGGACGGCAACAAGTTTCATACACACTGGGCTGGTTAGTGGTGATAGATTAATTAGGGAAATCCTAAAGGGAACTTTGCTTTAGTGGAAACGTAAGAGAGTCTGTGTAAGATATCTGGTGGGAACTTTGAGATCTAGGTTCTCCCTGTCGGATCTCCCACACATAGTTACAAGAACTGAACCGGAACCGGTAAAACCGACCGGTCCAACCGGTTCTGAGCCCCCACCGGTCCGAACCACTTCTGACTGGTTCCGTACAGAACCGGTTTTTTTGCCTGAACCGGCCGGTTCCGTACCAGTTCTATGAAGATGACCTGCAGCCGCAAAAGGTAGGGGGAAATTAGATTTTTTTTAAAATTTAGGGTTGGGGCCCTAAAGAGTCAACTTGATCCCACTAGCACCTAAGCATTGGGTTAAAATTTAAGGTTTGAATTGTTTTCAATTATTCTGCAATGATGTGCTACTGTTTATGGACTAATGTCTCACTTAAATGCTGAATACAAACTCCTAATCAAGACTGTGGATACTTACTGATAAGAACTTTAATACACAACAACAGTGTTTAAGTAACTAGTGCTCTCAGTTTCTTTGCATTCTATGGTTATTAAGCTCTCTTTCTCAAGGCTAATGATTGATGATGTTCACACATGAAATCTTAGCTATCTTGCTGTCCCAAACTTTGATATATTACAGGCTACAACAGTAATAGCTTGCACTTAATTCCACTTTCAAACGCGCTCTAAATCCATTATATCTTGTGGTGGTAATTTTATGACATTGCATATAAGCTTTATATCCTTTGATGAGCAAATTCTGAGCTACATCTTGTTGTGCTTAAAGACCTGATATAAATAACAACAGTACCCTAAAGAGCACTTTCCTTAATCATTGACTAGAACTTAACTCTTATGAATGGTGGAATGATTTGATAAATGGTATGCTTCGTTAAATCTCTTAAGTTCCATGTTCGCATTGTCATGCTCTAAGACTTGTAATTAAGCATTGTGAATGCCACTCTATATTGGTTCATCGAGTATAATTGCTTCATACGATAACCTTGGTTTGGAATCAGATTCACATTGGATGCACATGTGACATGAATATATATGAGAAACTTTGCAAATTTGTGTATAATGGTTTGGATTCACATGGATGCACACAAATATGTATTTGTTTTTCAAAATTTGAATATTTTATGTATTTTTAGTGACCGATTTTTTGATCCGGTTTTTTCCCGGTTCCAGTTTTTGGGGTCAACCGGTTCAATGACCGGTCCGGTTCTTGTAACATTGCTCCCACATTCTCTTGGGCTTGTGTGCAAAATTAGAGGGATCTCCCAGTTGGATATTCGACAAGCTCAACCTCCACCTTAGGGACTTTTTCTAAAGGGCCAAATCTAGTTTAGACAAACAATTTATTTTCCATGCAAATAAAATTTATCTCATTAACCTACCATCAATAAACCTTAATAAAACACACGATCTACACTGCCCACGATACCTTTAAGGAACTGGTCTCATTTATACATTTGCAAAGCCATATGCTTGAAACGCTTTATTTTAGTCATTTACTTTGAAACAATTTGATTTACTTGCATCTAACATTTGTCTCAAGTATCCTTTTATGCAAGTATATGTTTTATGTATCTTGTGGTGAATAATTGATCTGTGTATGCTTTAGTATAAATTTGCTTTATATTGGTTAATGAATTAAACTCCTAGATTCAATTTTTGTACTTAGACTAGTTTCAAGCCTTAGTATTTTTTTTAGGGACTACCCCCCTTGGCTTCGCTAGGAGTTGGCCTAGACGGAGGAGTTGAGGATAAGGTGACAACACCTTAACTCTCACTTGCCCCCAAGGACACACCGAGTGGATTGAATATTTCTTCCACGTCTCCTAGGTGTGTATAAGGCGACAACAGTAACCATTGAGCCCACTGATTTTGTCTTTCAGATGCAAAACACCTCAAATATGTTTCCAAACACTTGTTGACAACTTTAGTTTGACCATCAGTCTCGGGATGATAGGCGGTGTTGAGATGCAATTGGTTGCCTTGTAGCCTAAAACAATTCTTGCCAAAAATTGCTGGTGAAAGTGGGATCTCGATTAGAAACAATAAAATGAGGCATGCCATGAAGCTTGAAGACATGATCCATGAAAAGTTGAGCCACAGTGGAGGCGGTAAATGGGTGTTGAAGAGCACAAAAATGAGCATACTTGGAAAGACGATCAACTACCACCATGATCATTGACTTATTGCCTGATTTAGGTAATCCAACAACGAAATCCATAGAGATATCCCTCCAAATAGTGGGTGGAATCGACAACGGTTGTAGTGTGCTAAGAGCTTTGATTGTTTCTCCCTTGTTGCGTTGACAAACATCACATTCCCCCACAAAAGTGCGAACATCATGTTTCATACCTGTTATCGCACAATTTGTAGTTAGCATAAAAGGCAGATGTAAAGAGACAAACTGGCGTAACTGAATCAATCCCACCCAATGTCACCTCGATAGGAAGGTTCTTTCTGTTTAGGGAGGTAAGGCCCAGGGGAGATGTCCCCGGTGACCTGGGGTTTTGAGAAGGCAAAGGATTGAAGGCTAAAAGATAAATTCCCCCTCACAAGTCACCACCGTGCAGATAGTCCGGCTAAACAACCAATAAAGAGAAAGTATAACCAAATGGAGATGCACTTGCTCGAGACAAAGCAACAAGAAATATATATATATGCAAGCTTACTCGCTTGGTTATTACTTCATATAATCAATGACTATCTGATATATAAGCAAATGGAGCAATAAAATATTGACGAAGTCAATGTTTGTACAATAGCAATAATTTATAAGATCACTTCTTCAATAAATGCTAAAGAAACTTGGCATTCAAATGTAACTAATTAACACTTCATTAGGTAATGCCTTAAATAACCACTCAATTGCCCTAAAAGTAAAACGTTAGCTGCACAATGATGTTTATAGAAAAAGATGATAGTAGCAATAAGTTAGCGAGGTTAGTCTTAAGCTAGGGTTAGAAAGGTTAGGGTTTGATCAAAGGTATTTGAAGTTGTTTTGAGATTACACTAAGGCTTAGATCAGTGCGTTCCTAGGGCATATGGAGTCAACAGGAGGACGCAGAAGCTGAAGGATCAAATATGATAGTAAGACTAAGGACGGGAGGGTCAAGCCTTGAAGTGTTGCTATGGCAAGGCCTCAAGGACAAAACCCTAGGGGAGAGAGGCTCACTTTGGTGTAGGGGAACTAGGCCTCAGTGCTCTCTCCTCCTTCTTTAGCTCAATGGCAAAAAATGAATAGCTCAAAAGGTGGCATGAAACTAAGACAAGAGGTTTTGCAGGCAACGTGTTGCTATGGCAAGGCTTCACCAAGCAAACCCTAGGGAAAATCGACTCATCAAGGTGTAGGGGAACTAGGCCTTGATGCGTTTTCTCCTTCTTAGCTTCAGAAAAATAAAACGGCTAGCATAGGAGAAGATAAACTTGAGTGTTGCTAAGGCAAGGCTCAATCCTCTTCAACAAGGGCTAGAAAGAGAAGAGTGTTGCTAAGGCAAGGCTCTATCTCACTCCAACAAACAAAATGGCTAGAAATCTTGATGGGGACATGAGACAAGGACCTTCTATGTGTGCTTGTCACCTAGGGTTTATATCAACAAAATATAACCATAAATGCAAGAAAAGCATTACTACAACCATTCAATTAAGAAGTTTTGCAGATTCATTTACATTTAACCAAAAAATCAAGTAGCAAACCCTAGTTGTAACACCTTCCACCAAGAGAAATGCCAAAATATGCCAAGAAAATATTCCTTCAACAAGTGCACCTCACTATTTCAGCCAAAACTTTAGAATAGGGTGCAAATTTCAGACCTCACCAAGTGGTGAGTGAGAGATCCCCTAAAAATGAGAGTAAAAACCCTCAATTTATACAGTACCATGACCTAATTTCACTTTTAGGTCATAAAAATACTAAAAATCATACTGTTTTACATTAAATGCTTAAATTAAACCCTAATTAGGCAAAAGAAGATGACGTCATGCCCTCTTAGGGTGACGTTAGCTCTTTTTAGGGCAAATGCGGCCTTCTGGAGCAAAACGTTAGCCCTCCTTGGGCTTCTCCAACCTACCACACGTGCCAACACTGCCAAATCTGCCTCCCAAGACGTCCATAAAGCTGGATGACGTCATGAGCATCATGGGTGACGTCCTGGGCCTTCCAGGGCCAACGTTCCAATGGAGAGGGCACAACCCCCTAGGTCAAGCTTTGCCAGGGTGCCTCTGGTGGAACGTCCTCTTCTCCGGTGCAAATCCTCTGATCATCTCTGTCCTGTCTCTCCCCCTTGATGGGGTTTCAGCATCCATCTGGTGGGCTCTTCAGCCCCATGGAGGTCCAAACTGATCATTTCCCCATGTGTACCGGTCCAACATGGTACCTGTCCGTCGGGCATGATCCTGCACATCAACAGCTACGCCCTCCATGGGCTCATAAGTCATAGGGATCATAGGAATGTCAATCACATCTCATCATCAATATTATTAAACATGTGCATAATACCCCTATTACCCTAGTTAAAAGCTCAAAGACATTATACAAGCCTACAATACAAGTTTGGAGAAAGTGACAGGGCGTCCTATTGGGCTAGTGTCCACTAGAAGAGGAAAGTTTCCGGAAGAGACCTCATCTGAGCCATCTAAGTGGGTGATGTGCAATGAGAGCAGAGGGTGCAAAGCTTTACTTGTGGGTGCCTTTGTAGAAGGCGAGCTGCACCCGTCCTGGATGCAATTTTTTTCCAAGCCCATTCATGCCTTTTATTCTTTATTCTTCATTCTTTTATTCTTTATTGCCTTTTCTTCAAGAGGCTAATCATGGGACACTGCCCTGGCGTGGTGACCAGTGGTGACAGTGTTACCCACAAGTACTTTCACAGAAATGAGAAGGCTGGCTCATGATGAGACCCCCTTTCCCCTGGCTATGCAACCAAGGGTCACTACCTTGGCGTGGTAACCAGCTGGTGGTAATGTCATACTGCTAGGTACCCATGGACCTAATAGGCTGGCTCGTGATGAGACCCCCTATCCTCTGACTAGGTCTTGTTTTATTATTTTACGGGTCCCTCTTGTTTCTTGNTGAGAAGCCTTTTATTGCTTTCTCGGGGATCCCTGGGCGAAGCATCTCGAGGTTTTATTCTAAGGCTTTTATCTTTTGCCAGCTTGCTTTTACCTTCTGGGCCTTTAGCCCCTTCTTCCCACTAGGTAAGGTGCAATCCTCAAATGATAGGTCAACCCAGTGCCTGGACAAGTGTAATGGGATAGGTTAGCGGGAAGCAAGATGAAAAAGTGGTGCTATGACGAGAGCGAACGATGGTTTTTCAGAAATCCCCCCAGTGGCAAACCAGAACCTATGGACACAAGCCTACTAGGGCATCCTGTCAATCCCCCCATACATGGTCAAGCGGGCAAGTATAAGATCCAAGCATTTGTTAGAAACAAAAGGAATTAAATGCACATATTCAAGGGTTTTGATGATCAAAGTGACACATACCATGATACCCGAGCTCATTACCTCATGGAGCAAGAACCATCTCTGACACAAGACCAAGCCGATGGTGATGGATGCTGCTGCTGCTGGCAAGGTAGAGGCGCTGAAAGGGAGGAAAGATGGGCCCTCCAGGGCCATGCTAAAGTCGATCCGACTTTCGGTACTCCATGTCTAGGACCTGTGGGCCTCGAGACATGATCTCCTAGCTATCCCTAAAAGTGGGGGATAACAATACCATCCCAGAAAAAAGAACGTTTGACCCGGTCATAGGTTTTGGTAAACCTTGAGTGCCCCGCTATGGGTGCAACATGAAGCTCAGAAAGCACCATGGATTTAAGTTGTGACTGTTTACTTAAATATAGACGACCTTTGTAGCGAAGCTCATCATTGTGCCAAGAGTACCCTGAGGAAACTGGAGAATTGGCTTGCAATTGTTGGATCAGATGCAAAATTTTGGGATCTTGTAGCCATTCCTGGTGAACAATGTTGAGCCAATATGGTACAATGAAGGAGAGGGAAAAAAGGGACCCTTCATCTTCATATTTTCTTGAAAGAGCGTTAACAACCACATTGTCTTTTCCTTTCTTGTAAATGATCTCATAATCATATCCAAATAGCTTAGTCACCCATTTTTGTTGCTCTGGTGATAGATGTTGCTCCAAAAAATACTTGAGGCTCTGATGATCTGTCTTAATTTGGAAACGTTGCCCTAATATATAAGGGCACTAGAGGTCCACTGCATGCAGTACAACCAACATTTCCTTTTCATAGATTGATTGGCCCAAATGTCGCTCTGACAGTTGTTCGCTGGTAAAGGCCAAAGGCCGACCATCTTGCATAAGGACTGCTCCAATTCCTCTGCCAGAAGCATCACATTCCAGGACAAAGGTCTTTGTGAAGTTAGGAAGGGCCAGGACATGAGTGGTGTATGTTATTGCACAGTTTGTACTTGGAAGTAAAGGGAATGGTAAAAGAAGGCAAACTAATGTAACTAGAGACTATCCTATCATTGTCACCTCAATAGGATGTCTCTTTCTATTTAGGGTGGTAGGCCCAGGGGAGACGTCCCTGGTGACTTGGGGTTTTGAGAAGGCAAAGGGTAAAGGCCAAGGTATAGGTTTCCCTCTCACAAGTCACCACCGATCAAAAAGTCCGACTAAACAACCAATAAAAGATAATAATAACCAGAGATGTACTTGCCTGGAACAAAACAACATGAAAACCATATTTGGAAGGTCACTTGCTGGTTAGTACTTCATATAATCAAAGACTTTCTCGATATAAACAATTGACTAATGTATTGATGAAGTAAGCAAAGATGTATAAATGACAATAATCACAATACGATACTTCAACAATAAATGCTTCAAAATGAGCAAGAATAACTAATTATCAATATCATAACACCAACATTAATCAGAAGCAAGTATGCATTAATCCTTTCAATTGCTTTTAAAAGCATTAAGTGCTGCAAAGTATGACTATAACTTGAAAGAACAATAGCAGCAGTAGGGTTAGCAAGTTAATCTAAACTAGGGTTAGAAAGGTGTTAGTAATTGCTCAAAGATTTGGATGTTTGTAGACTGTGATCAAAATACTCAAGCAAGAGGTCTTAGACTAGTGCATTCATAGGGCAAATGGACTCAACAAGTAGCAACAAGAGTTGAAGGAACAAGATGATAATAGTAGGGCCAAAGACGAGGGATTTGATGGTGAGGTGTTGGTAAGCCAAGGCTTCAACCATCAAACCCTAGGGGAAAATGACTTACTAAGGTGTAGGCAACCCTAGGCCTTAACACGTTTTCCTCCTTCTTTAGCTCAATAACAAAGTAAAATCGGCTAGTGTAAAGAGCAAATGATAGGGTGTTGCAATGGCAAGCCCCTAGCAATGTCTTCAAAAGATAAATTGGCTCCTTGGCATAATCTAGTAGGGAATTAAAATAAGGACACCAACATGTGCTTATTTCCTAGGGTTTATTCCAACAATTCCATTAACAAAATGCAAGTAAAACACTATAACCATTCAAGTAATGGAAGGATTGCAGAAATTCACTTACATCTACCATGTATTCATCAAGCCAAACCCTAGTTATAAACTTTTCACCAAGAAAATTGCCAAAAATCACCAAAGAGAAGCCTCCTTCAACAAGTGCGCCACAATTTCAGCCAAAAACCTAATGAGGGCCACAAATTCCAGACCTCACACAAGTGTGAATGAAAGATGATGAATAAAAGATAGTTTTAGCTCTCTTACTTATACCATACCAATGACCTTAATTTAATTTTAGGTCACAAAAGGTCGACAAGGCCAAAAATACATAATAATATTGTTTTTACATTAAATGTCAAAATCAAACCCTAAATCAAGCAAATATGAAGACATCATGCCCTTTTAGGGTGACGTTAGGCCCTTTTAGGGCAACTTTGGCCTCCTGGAGCAAAACGTTTGGCCTCCTTGGTCCCCCGGATCCTGCCACACGTGCCATTTGGCACACAACTGCCTCCCAAAACCTCTACAAGTGCTGGATGATGTCATAGGTGTCTTGGGTGACGTTATGGGCCTTCCAAGGCCAACGTCCTGGTGGAAAGGGCACAACCCCATTGGGTACAGGTCTACTAAGCTGCCTCTGGTGGAACGTCCTCCTCCTGTTCGGTGCAAACCCTCTGATCTGTCTCTGCCCCCTGTTGGGGTCTCAACATTCATCTGATGGGCTTTCAACCCCATGGAGGTCCGAACTAATCATCTCCCCATGTGTGCCTATCCATAAGGGTACCACATCAACAGATATGCCTTCCATGGGCTCATAAGTCATAGGGATCATAGCAATGTCAATCACATCTAATCATCAAGTTTATTAAACATGTGCATAAAACCCCTTTTACCCGGACAAGTGCTCAAAGACATTATACTAATCTACAAGCCAAGTTTGGAGGAAGTGACAGGGCGTCCTATTGGGCTAATGCTCACTGGATGTGGGGTGTTTCTGGGAGAGATCAAATCTAAGCCATGTGAGTGGGTCAAGTGGATAAGGGATGTCTGGGCAAGGGGTGCAGTGATAGTAGGGAAATGCATGGCTTACCTGTGGGTGCCTCTGTAGAAGGTGAGCTGCACCTGTCATGGATGCAAATGTTTCCAAGCCCATTCATGCCTTTTGTCTTTTTCTTATTGCTTTTTCTTTAAGAAGCTAGTTAAGGGACACTGCCCTGGCGTGGTGACCAGTGGTGGCAATGTTACCCACAAGCATTTCATGGAAATGAGAAGGCTAGCTCGTGATGAGACCCCCTTTCACTCAGCTATGCCACCAAGAGCGACTACCCTGGCGTGGTGACCAACTGCTAGGAGTGTCATACCGCTAGATGCCCATGGACCTAATAGGCTGGCTCGTGATGAGACCCCCTGTCCTCTAACCAGGTATTGTTTTATTTTTTTTTTATGAGTCCCTCTGTTTCTTGCTAAGAAGCTTTTTATTGCTTTCTTAGGGATCCCTGGGCAAAGCATCTCGAGGTTTCATTCTTTGGATTTTATCTTTTGCCAGCTACTTTTACCCTCTGGGCCTTTAGCCCCTTCTTCCCATAAGGTAAGGTACAACCCTTAAATATTTGGCCAACCAAATGCCCAAACCAGTGTAATGGGATGGATGAGCGGGAGAAAAATGGAAAGTGTTAAGTATGGTGGGAGCGGACGATGGCTTCTCATGAATTCCCCCTAGTGGCAACTCAAAACCTATGGGCACAAGCTTACTAGGGCATCCTGTCATTCCCCCTAGATATGGTCAAGTGGATAGGTATAAGATCCAAGCATTCGTTAGAAACAAAAATAACTGAATGCACATATTCAAAGGTTTCAAGGATTAAAGTGACACATACCATGATACCCGGACTCATAACCTCATGGAGCAAGACCCATTTCTGCTACAGGACCAGGCCGAGGTGATGGAAGCTGCTGCTGCTGACAAAGTGGAGGCGCTGAAGAATGAAAAGATGGGCTCTCCAGGGCCATGCTCAAGTCGATTTGGCTCTCGGTACTCCATGTCTAGGACCTGTGGGCCTCGAGACATAATCTCCTTAGTTATCCCTAAACTGGGGGATAACATCTGGCTCCAACTCGGGGACATGTGCTCACCGTAGAGCGCATGAGAACCTCAACATCTCTGGCATAACTTGTAACCTGCTTGACCTCAACATAAAGYTGTTAGCAATCATTTGGGGTGGTGATATCACCCCTGGCTCATATACATAAAATGAAAGCAATCATATGTACAAATGTGAAAGCAAACTATTCTAGCATGAAATGCAAATGGTATATACAATGAATGCAAATGCCTACCTACTTACTTGTGAAGTCAAGTCCCCCCACCTTGGTGGGGCTTGAGGAGGTGGCCGTTGACTGGTAGTGGACGGCTTCTTCCTTCCAATGTGGCTAAGTAGTAAGAATCATCAACAAATTTTCTTCCAACTTTGAAAGGCCCAAGCCAAAATTGAGTACTTCCTTTGACATTAGTTGGCTCTCCTTTCTTGACATCCCACATCCATACTATGTCCCCCTCCTTGTATTCCCTGATTTTGAATTCAGTTGTTTCCTGAACAACCCTGGTGTATTGTGCAGAGGGAGGAGGGTGGGATTCTGCTGTGAAGACCTCCTGCTGGGATGGCCGAATCAACATATCACTTTCTCCCTTCTTTAGTAATTTATAGCCCCGACTTCTTTGTCTTTATACTTATCTAGGTTTTGCTGGTATTCTTCTTTCTTGGGCCATTGTATTTGATCAAAGTCTTCCTCCATTGCAAAAGGCATATCATCAGGAGAAAATTCTGGAAGACTTTCCATGGTTTGTTCATGTGCTTTGTCATCTTTGATGAGGTGACTAGTTTCTTGTACATGAGTTTTAGTCATCGGCATATTCGGGAGACGACCTATTGTTCCATTGTTCAAAGGTACATTTATGTAGGTGAGGTCCATCTCAAGAGTGCCTCCCAGCATTGAGGCAAATTTTCTAGACAGTAACATCCCCCACACATTTGGGACATCTACCACCACTATGTCAATGTGGATTACTCTCTCAGGGTATCTATCAAGGCATACTTCCACATTTTCAATTACCCCATGTGTGGGTATGGCTCTAGACTCAAAGCCACACACATTTCTGTAAGGTCGTGTGACCTTTAGGCCCAATTGCTGCATGACCTTGAGAGACATCATGTTGGCACCGACCCCTGAATCCAGCATGCAATTGTTGAGGCTCTTGTTATTCACCAGTAAGGTCATAAAAAAGGGTGGATGTTCATCATACTGGACCCAAAAGTGATCAACTTGTAACATGATAGGGGGGTCCATAGGTCCATCTGATCCCTTGAATAAATTATCAAATCTTTGTTTAACATATGGTACCTTAATGACTTCTCTTAGAGGGATGGTTACGTGCATCTTGGATAGTGCCCCTTCGAAGTCAAAGTTTAAGTCCACCCTTTCGGTTTTGGATGTTTTAGGAAGGAGAATGTCTAAAGGTGGAGGTTTTGTTTGAGTTGTTGCAGGATTGCTAGGGATAGGTTGGTTTAGCTTCTTTCGTCTATACACTTGAAATTCTTGTTTCCTCAACTTCTCCTTTGATTCCCGGTCCAAGTTGTTTATTACTTCTGTTGCCATCCTTATACACACTTGCAAACGTGAGCTAAGTCCGGTTCACTTAGTGTGTCCTTGGAGGCACAATGCCTAGGTTCACAGCCCACGCTGTCACTTTGACCGAAACCTCTTCCGTCTAGGCTTACTCCTAGGGAAGCCAAAGGGGGTAGACCTTAGTTACTAGATGTGTTAGAGTTAGGTTCTAGGAGTTAATTTTAATTTGTTAAGGTTAGGGGGGATTCTAATCCTAAGATGCTAAGGCAACAATGCAATATGCAAGGGTTAGCATGTGAGGCAAGCCTTTTCCCTAGGTCAACTAAGACTAGTGCCTAGAAATTGGGCAAGGGGTCAACTATGTTAAAGGGTTGTTCGTTACAATAGATTACAAATTACTTACAAATTTACAAATAAATCCAATTAAAGAATACCATGTACAATTACTTACAATAAAAGAATACTAGGATACAAATGATACAAAACAAGCTAACCACGTTTTACTTCTTATGTGTGCAGGATATCAAAAGACTAAAGCATTACATCATATCACCACATTTGTGAGATCATCATCAACACATCATTATCATCATGAGCAAGATCAACAACAACTTAAGAAGATTTAGAAGGCTTAGCACAAATGTTGTTAAGATTATCAAAGATGATCCACACTCTTAATTATTAAATCCCCAAGTAGTTTATTAGGTTTGGTCTAGGGTTTAATTATTAGGCTTTTTTAAGATTTATCAAATTTTAATTAGCTTTCACCAAAGCCTCCTCCTCCTCCTATTGCCAAATAACTGCTGGACTCTCAAGATAGTATGGAAACGAGGCCAACCCTAGCAGAACTAGTCAGCCCAAAACAAGAATACTTCCCGGAGAGGACACACACCTGGTGCGACAAGGGGCAGTCCCCTGTCACTACCCTCCATTGTTTTCCTCAAGCCCCGTTTTAGATGGTGAAGATGGTGGTCTAAGGTACCCTAAATAGTCTAGTAAGTATATAAGTTGATTAGGTAGACTTTTAGGTGATTATTAGAGTGTTTAGAAGATTTTAAGGCACTTTTCAGGTGCAATTTAGTGATATGGCCGAAACTTAAATTAGCTTTTAGTGTGTTGTCTTGAGCTTAAGCAATTGAGTTCATGGACACATGAAAAACAAATAAGATGGCTGAAAAGTAAAGACTATCACATGCACAATAAGAGCTTGCTATGAAATAAGAGCATTAGGGCAAGAACAACTTGCCTTCAAGAGGTAGAAAGAAAATTTAGTGTGTTTGCCTACTTAACCATTCAACACATTTCATGTTGATTTGGTACCTGAGGAGGTGTTCCCCATGTGTTATCCCCTCTTAGCACATGTGGGAGAGACATTTGCCTTTGTCCTATGTACTTTATGTTCTATTTTGTACTTGACTTTGGTTAAAGTGCAAAATGTCACTTTTTGGTAAAGTGAACATTAAATCACACTTTTTGTGATCTTGGATGGGACATAAAGTGACTTAGGAATTAAACCCAAAAGTGGGTTATGAGGTCACATTCTTTTTGGGTGATCTCAACCCTTGATTAGGGATGATCTCATCCCTTGGATCTTAGGTTGGGTTTTGGATGCCTAAAGGGGGCAAAGAGGCAAAAGAGGGCGCATATCTTCATGAG